>VWYK01016870.1:57288-134049 GCA_013399775.1 Semnornis frantzii | reverse complement strand
GTCGCCGACGGGCTGTGCCCCCGCAGCGCCGCCCCGCCGCCCCTGGTTCCGTGGGGACGCCGGGAAGTGGCCGCGGCGGCCGGGCTGGGCGGGAGAGACGCGGTGTCTGCAGCGGGCCCCGGCGGCGGGCAGCCACCCTGCCGGCTCCCTTTTGTTCCTGTCAGATCCGTACGCGGGGAGAAGGCGCTCCATGCTCGAGGGGCTCCGTCTGCGTCTGCACACAGGGCTGAAGGGCATTCTTTGGTGGGCTTGATCTGTCAGACGCCGGGAAAGGTATTGTCTTATTTTCACAACAGCTGCTTTTCGCTTGGTCTTCTTCGCTGTTGACGCTTAACTTAGTTGGAGTTATAGTTAATTAATTTCTTCACGATTCACGCCTGTGTCCCTGCACCCTGGAGAAGGATTTCCTGATAACCTGCCAGCTATGGCGGTTGCTCGTTATTTATATTATTAAACATACGTCTGTGAAAATCTGTTTGCGCGGTCACGGCAGCACTGCTCTTATAGCCCAGTTTGCTGAAACTTTAATTGCAGCAGGGGATGTTCTGCTGTGGAGCCGTTTACGTCAGAGCAGGGTTACTCCGGTGGGATAGCAGCGTCTCCCGGGCTGTGGCTTTTCATCCAGGGAGGGTTCCTGCTGTTTCATGGCATGAATCAGAAAGAGAGCAGACAACGACTGTCAGTACGTTTGGCGTTGAAAAACCCAACGTGCTAACGTCTGTTATGGGCACGGCGAACTTGGCTGCAAAGCCCCAGTTTGCTCCGTGTAGCCCATGGCAGTAAACAACATGGACTGGGATCACCGTGCAGCCGCGGACATGGGGCCTTGCGGCGCTGCCTGCCTAAATAAGCGTTACGTGTCAGCAAAGTAGCTCTTGCAGGAGAGGAACTGTCCCAGGAGCTGTAAAATCTATAAACACTTTTCTGATTGGCTTAAAAATTTAGACACAGGAAGCGGATGGTATCTAATAACAGACAAGTGGAGACACTGTTGTCATGGAAACTGAGAAGACTCCCCCCTCCATATATAAAAAAAAAAAAAAGAAAAGAAAAAGTCTGCCTGGCGTCAGGAATGCCGCACACTGCCTTAGCTGCCCCTTGCCTTCCCACCGCATCTGTTGAAACTCGAGAACGTGCCTGTCAAATCAAGGTCATTTCACAATGGAGCCCCGTGCTGGGCTCCCCTTTTTCCTCCCTGGACTTTGTCCCACGCTCTCCACTGAAGGGAGGGTTTGGGGGGCACAGCCTGGCTTTCCCCTTGCCGACTGGCTCACCCTCTGTAGGGTGAGTGTGCTGACCCAGCCAGGGCTGTGGCTGTGCTCAGAGCAGGGCCGCTGTGGGAGCTAAAAACAGCAGCAGTGGGAGACAACTTTATTTTTTAATGGAACCAGACCGTGTTTCTTTTCATGGCAATCTGTGGACCTGGGAGAGAAAGCTGGGATTGATTAGATCTCCCTCCTCATTTTGAAGTTATATTAAAATGAAATGATTTGGACTTGAATGTTAAGGCTATTTTCACAACCCTGCCTTACCTGCACACACTGAAAAAAGAAAACAGGCAAATGGCAGCGGGAAACCCTGTGCAATTACTTTTCATAAATGAAATCACCATTTGGTTATAGCATGTTATTTGAGGACAAGAGTAGAAATAAAGAAATAAAATAAACTTCATTACGATGAGTGCAGCATGAGAAAATCAGACTATTATTGTGGTAAATTTAAGTTTTACTTTGGACTATTGAGAGTTTGTCGCATGTGAAAGGAGAGACCTATTTTGCTCTTGGAGCAGCAGAGAAGTATTTCACAGCAAACTCACAAGAAATGTTTTAATGTTCTTGCTTATTTTCTTGGGCAGCAGGTGTTGATTTCAGATATTTGTGATGAAGGTATGTTTTTGACTATTCACTGTGTTTTCTCAGAAACATTTCATTTTGTTACTCCGTTTAATCTTCATTTTGCTGTGACCAAGCTTAGAAAAAGCAGTTGAGTGTTTCACCCACTGTTTAAATCACCACTGTGAAAACTTCAATGACCAATTTGACCTCCGTTGCCTCTTCAGTTGCACATTCCACTTTTTGCATTATTATTTTGTAAGAAAAGCAGAGACTGGAGAGCAGGCTTTGTGAATAGGGAGGTAGATCCCTCAGAATGCTGAGTCGAAGGTGCTCAGCATCCTCTCCACGCAAACCTTTGCATCTTGCCATCCAAAACCCCCAACGTCTGGCTGTAAAATCTGATATGGGCACAACAGCCTAAAGGAGTGTTAAAATTGGAGGGAACAGTTCCTGCTTTTCCTCCAGTGGTCCCCAGCTGCTAGGTTGGCATGGGTGTGGGGTGCGGGAGCTGGGACCCTGCTCCTGGTGTCAGGGAAAGGCTCAAGGAGTGGGGCAATTGTGTGTTTAATCCAGCTCACATCTGATTATTGAGAAGCTGCTTTTAATTGCTGTGGAGTTGAAATGGAGAAAGTTTGGCTTGGTCGCAAAAGTATGCTCACTTCTAGAAGCGAATTTCCTGTTGTCGGGAGCTCCCTTATCTGCAGGAAGGTTTGCCGACAGGAAGTGTGTCAGTTACTTGTTTTTACACAGCGAAGGAAGTGAGCTGGATCTGGTGCTTTCTATCTAGCTTTACCCTTCACCATCCTCGGTGTCCATGTACTTTGTTTATCCTGACCACTGTAGTTTGCAAAGCTTTATGCTGTCGGTGGTTCCCAAGGGAAGCACAAGAAGTTACATGTCTGTGTTGTGCTGCCCTTTTTGCAGTTACACAGCCCCACCCTGCGAGCCTCTCTGGGCCACGTCTGCAAAAGTATTCTATTTGCAATTTATACCTTTGGAGCCTCATTAATGGTGCTCGGGTAGGCTTCCCTGCCCCTCTTGGTACTTTTTTTGACCTTTTATCCTGTTAATTTACTAATAGGGGCAGTCCTTACGCTTCTGAACTGCCTTTCATCATGGATCATAAATCACTTTACAGAAATTATTTTTTTAATATCCACAGAAATTGTACAAGCAGAGGAAGCCAAAATGTAGCATTTTACATGGACTGCCCAAAGTTGCAAGGCAAATTAAGAGCAGAGCTCATATCCAAATTAATTACCCCTTAATTAGCAATTGCTAATGGACGAAAACTTTGAAGATGTGTCTGTCCTTCTTGAGCGCACTCCTGCTAATGCGCCAAGGCAGGGCGCGTGTATTTGTGTGGAGGGGCTGCGGCGGTTCCAGAAAATACCAGGTTTTTGCTAGTCTCTGTCTGTCCTGGCATGACTGGAGTGTCAGGTTGGAGGAAGTTTTGACACGGCTTTGGACAACGGTCCAGACTAAGGATAAGAGCTGTGGATTTAGATCTTCCTGTTATAGTAAGCAGGGAAATAAACATCATCACTCCAGTTTTGACTGGGTATTTGTGGTGTTAAACTGAGCTTTTGCAGAGAGAGAGTTGAGGGGTAAATAAAAGTTACATAAACTTGCAAGAAACTGCCTGGCATGCTTCAAGCAGTGACTTTTGGTGTAGGAGTTGTCTTGGAGTTAGAAGCTGTTCCTGGCAGAAGAGACTTGTAAGGGCTGTCTAGAAGCCTGAGCTGGGCTGGAATGGGCCCGTCCTGGGTGATACTGGAATTTGCCAGTTCATGACTTCAGACGTAACAGTGCAGCATGAATTTGGCTGCAATTTTGAAGTATTTCTAGTGAAACAGCATTTGGCTGCTTACCTGCTCTCCAAGCCAAAGTAAAACTGTAAAAAAAGAAAAAAAAGAAAAAAAAACAAAACCCAAACTCTTACAAAACAGTCAATTCAAATGTAACACTCAGAGCCTTGTTTTTTCAGAAGCTGTCAGCTGATACTGGCAAACCAGCCTGAAGCTCTGGAAGGCAAGGCACTTTTGGGGAATGCTTTAGAAATTCTCTATTTAAGGTGCCCAAAATTGAGCTGCCAAACATCAGCACAACTCAAACCCTCCTTAGCTTCATTCTTAACATTTTAGGTGCCATTAGCAGTCTTGGGACATTTAGGTGATCTGACCTGAAGCTGATTGTGTAGTCTAAAGTTTGCACCTTGGCTGCTTTGTAGGTTATGAAGAAGTGAGGCTTCCTCTCTCCTGATTGTTTGCCTTGAGGATGGGCATGAAGCCCCAGTCTGGTGGCTGATGAGAGGGATCTGAGGAGTGACTAAAACTCACCATGACTGAATACACAACTTTTGGGTGGTCCAAGTCCCTTGTGTCAGCGCAGGAGCTGATGGCTGGTTGCTTGCCTCCCTTTCTTGGGGAGGAACATGTTATGCTCTTTCAAAACTCCCTAAAGCTCATCTATTCTGTAATGTCTGCAAAAATTGGACAGCCTAAGTCTGCTAGAGGGGAAACTTCTGCTTATTATGCTGGATAGTATTTGGTTGCTCTTTTATTACCTCTAGGAGTCTCTTTGCTGGAGATGGTCTCTTTTTTTATTTGTGTTGGCACTGACTGCAAGGCTGTGACTTGTGGTCAAGGTTGGTAGGTGCCACTGAAGGAGAAGGTCTGCCTAGCTGTTTGACACTTTTCCCAACATTAGCAGGAATTTACATCAATGCTAGCTGATACAGTGAAATTTCCAACACTGGGTGTTTCTACATTTTACTGAAAATAGACTGAAATCTGTTTTAACCTGTGGGTTTAACCCCAGCTCACCTCCCACATGCTGGGTTGTGATGGGACCCTGTACGTGAGCTGTGTTTACTCAGGCTGAGTGTGAGGTTCCATGGTGTGATCCTAACTGCAAACTGCTTACCTGCCACCTGTTTGCTGATACAGCCCACTCAGTGTCTGGGCACACATTTCTGTTGTAAAGAAAAATACAGCAGACTTCCTAACAGACGGGACTTTGTGTACCAGGCAGTCCAAGCTGGATTCTGGAGAGCATTTCACAGAACGGCAGCTTTATTGGAAACTACTTCTTAATACTGCGTGGCAAAGCTGCTGCTCTTTTTAGCACAGTTCTTTGCAAGACCTGCACCTGTCCCACTGAGGTGGGCAGTGGCCTTGTGTTTCCTCTGACCCTGCCTCATGTCTCAGGCTTGCCAGGCTCCCCTCCAACCCCTGCTGGCTCTACATCCCCTCAGTGCAGAGTTGCTTTTTGTTTTTTCTCTTGGGCTTTGTAGAGAGGCATGCTTCTTCCGTGGACAGAGTCAGCTCCCAGCAAGCAGACGTGAACTCCCCAGTCTGACCCATCCTGGGAGAGCTGTGCTCAGTGTTAGTTCCTTCAGTAAGGTCTTCATATTTCCAGTTTAGTTGCTGTCTTGGCTTGCTTTGGAAAGGAGCAGAGAGGCATTAGAAGGTTTCAGGAGGTTATTAGAGAGGGAAGAAAGCTGCAGGTCTGACCCATCCAGATTTAACTGGATTAAATTTCATTTTACCCCCAACTCCAACTTGTTTTGATCTAGGTTTTACAGTAGATAATTTGTAGGAGCTACCCAATTAATATGCTAATTTTAACACCAGATTTCTAAAAGGTTTTTTATTGAAGAATGGATCCAGATGTTTTGATCCTTTCTTTATCATCATTTTCAGAGATGTTTTCTCACTCTGTGCTTTGCAGAGAGGAGCAAAACTTTAATAATTCACTAATACACTTTCTCTGCATGAACATTTTATCATTCTGGCATTGCATATATGGTGAACTCCTTAGCCTCATTAAGGGCTTGGGCTTGCCCCCACAGTCTCACACCCCTCCAGTTGTGGAGTACCCTAAAGACAGGTGCTGTTCTGCCTTTTTGTACAGAGCTTTTCTCACGTTTCAGTAGATGGTAAACTAAACAAACCGTGGAGTGTTTTGTGTGCCTTTGTGGAGATTTTGTTTGCTTGGCTTTGGGGAGGAGCTGGTCATTGTTTGCTTGTTGGTTTTGTTTTTCACAAAATGGAAACATTTATGCAAAGATAACAGTATCTGTTAGGTTGGAGCCACTAAGTATCAAGCCTCCAACCATTACACAAGTTAATGGTGTGATCTAAAGAGCTACTGGGATATTGTTTGCATCATTTTACATAGAAGAACCCTCTGAATTAATGCATGATGTGTTACTGCTAATTAAATACTGTTAGCACATCAGATTACTTCTGGTATATTTGGAAGGCGTAAGAAACCAAACACGGCTGAGGAGCGGACAGTGGGTAGGTTAAGGAGGTTTGGGAGTGGAAAGGAAACTTCTGAGTTGTGACTAGTCAAGATCTAAGGGCCAGGTAAGAATTTCATGAGGTTACATGTACTGAAAATAGTGGCTGTTGTAAGACCAAAGGATGAGAGATCACCCTAACGAATCCGGGAGATGCTGAGTGGCCTGCCTGAAGGGTTTTTTCTTGTCAAATAGGATGTATATGCTTTTAGAGGCACCAGGGCAGAAACTCACCTCTCGTGAATTGCTGAAATGCCATTGGGGTTAGTGGAATTACACTGAGTTACCCCAGCTGATGGTCTGTCTGGTGGTATTACAAGAGTGGAGAATGGGGAAATTGGAAGAGTTTACAGGCCTGAGCAACAGGGAGCATGGAAGTTTGTTCAAAAGTGATAGGCTGGACAATTAAAGAAAGATCAAAAGGTACATGGCAGCTATACTGGGTTTGACCTGATGATAAGATACCCAGCCAAGAGATGTCAGCAAGGCAGGCTGAGAGGTGGGCTTGGCTGGAAAGAGGAGAGTTGACGATGGAAAATACATTGCTGTAGACATCGTAGTGACTGATGCGTGAGTGAACAAGATAACACATAGGGTGGGGAGGAAGTGGTAAAGAGAAGGCCAAGGCAGGGTCTGGAAGAGAGAATCTGGGGGTACAGAGCAGTCACTGGACAAGGAGGGCCAGAAGACAATGTCTTGCAAAACCAAGGCAGGACAGCAGTTTTTCAGTCTGGAAGGAGGAATAAAAAAAACTTCACAAATGTTATTTAGGGTTGAGAAGAGAAAGGGAATGACAAAGAGAAGGGGAATGACATTGGCTCCTTCAGAGACATGAGCTGTGAATAATTTCTGCTACAATTAGTAATCTTTGAAAAGCTGAACTATAAATAAACAACATCTTAACTGGTATGTCTAATTTTTTCCCCTGTTTTCTGTTGTTACAGAGTAGTCTCATGTAATGGTGCAGCAGACCTTAATGTCCAGGGGTGGTTACAGCAGCATCTCGAATTGATGCCTTGCTGTGTGGTGCTGCAGTGGCTGCTCCATGCAGAGCTCTGTGCCTCACTGTTTGGGGGGTTGAGGTGGCCCCATCAGCCCTCGCTAACCTGGGGGACCTGCAGCTGGCTGGTGTGCCTGCTGCAGTTAGAGTCCCGTGGGAGCTACTGCAGTCAGGTGTTTGGAAATTCAAAGAGGTGCTGGGAAATCACAGAGTTTTGATTAAAGATACCAGTATTATAGCTGTAGTTCCCCATGGCCCCTCATTGGGGAGCAGGATGGTGTTGAACCGCATGTGAGCAGCAGAGGTGGCGGATGGATTCCCCTCTGGCCAGTGACACATGGTGGGAGCAGGACTGGGGTGTGATGGAGAAAATGTGGGAAAAATATCACAGCTTTAGCTTGTGTTGTGACCAAGTAGGTAATGTTGGACTTGATGATCTCAAAGGCCTTTTCCAACCCTATCCATTGATTCTCTGTCACTCTGGACATATTTTGCTATGGAGTAACTTTGTGCAAGAAAGAAGGGAACACAGACTGGAAAAAAATGAAGTAAAATGTAGGAAACATGTAGAAGTTAGGCTTATGTGTTAGGATAGTCCACCCTTGTTCACAAGCAGGTCTCATTACTTCGGCATCTTCAACCCGTTTATAGTCCTGGGTCCTGCTGCAACAAGCTGAAGCAGCCTGATTGGAAATGAGGCTGGCTTAAATGTACCAAGACACCAAAAGTAATTGCTACAGGTTAAGCCCTCCTGAGGCCAGTGGTCTGGAATCCAGACCCCAGGTCCCTCTGGCCCCTCCTGGTAGGAGTGGTCTGAAATGTGAGCCCCCCAAGTGCTCCTGGCACCTCCTGGTGGGATGTCCCTGCAGGTGCAGAGGGTAGCCCCGCAAAGAGGCATGCGAGCTTCCTGTTTGCTTGCTCTCACTGCCTGGCCTGAGGAGCAATGCCTTTGCTGCTCCAGCTTAGCTGTGCGGGCCAACCAACCACCTGGCTCACCAGCCACATCCTGAACCTGCCTCCATCCAGGATAATCCACTGTCATCCCTCTGGTTCTGTATATACCTTTTTATATATTTTCGTTTCTGTTTTCCTTCCCTTATACCTCTGTAAGCTCCCTTACCGTAGATACCTTTTATTTTATTTTTTAACTTCCAATATTGGTGCTAGACTGTTTTCTGTAGGTGATTTACCCCTTTTCACTCTTTCTACCTAATTCTTTATTTTCAAAAAAAGGGGAGAGGGGAGGCATCCTATACTTAAATTTATTTTGGGTCTCTGGGGAGCTCTAAACCATAATAATAATTTAAAAAAAACAGCACCCAAAGTGTAAAGCACATTAATTTTGTGTGTTTTTGTAAACCAGGGTGCCATTTTTGATGGTTGGGTGCATTCCTGTTCATGACTCTGGTGGTCTCCCTGCCCAGCACCTCAAAGGCAGAGCCAGCCTGAGTTGGAAAGTTGATGCCTTCAGAAACAGAAAACATTTTGTCTTTCCAAGTGGAATGATTGATATATCCTGCTCGTATCAGCACCATATGTTGCTGCCGTTGCAGCAGTTTGAGGAAAAAAGCTGAGCATCTTGAAGCTCAAATAGTTGAGGGATGACTCCTGGGTAAAACAAGGAAAGATGTAGAGGGCTGAGAGGCAAAGTAATGGAATGCAAAGCCTTTCTCCACAGGTTACTCAGGTGGGCTGTCTCCAGAAAGCAGTAGTTGCCCTCTGGCAACAGCTGATGGTGGCTTCAGAGCTGAGTGGCTCATGCCCACTCTTGGTGCCATGCAGGTGCTGGGGTGTTGAGGGCCAGTTTGAGCTCCCAACAGTGGCCTTTTGTTCCTCACAAGCAGACCACAAGGCTGTATGCCCTCAGAAATCAACGTTCTGGTTAAAGATGGTGACTGTACCATCAGGTGTCCTAGTGACTCGAACCTGTGCCACCCGACTGGAGAGTCATACAGCAATGGCGAAAGGATGCAACAGATGAAGAAAGGTCTGGCACAAGTATGTAGCCCTCAAGCCCCTTATCGAGGGGATAATTTCACAGTGATAGTAGCAAAGGCTTTTTTTACCAGAAAAGCTGTGTTATCTTTTGTCTAGGGCCTACGTAAAACAACCTTTGCTACAGCGACGATAAGAATCGTATTGGTCTTGCCCGCCTGCCCTTTCTCTCTGAAAAGAGTTATGTTTTGTGCTGGCATGACTTTGGCCACTCTTCATGTGGGCCGTGCTTGGTTTATTCAAGCCAGGCTTCCTCCTTGGTTTTTTGGGTGTTTTTGGTTTTTGTTTTTGTTGATTTTTGTTTTTGTTTTTTTCTGTGTGAAGTATTTTCTGCTTCAAAGAGGATGCCTGTTCACTGTGTGACATGGGCAGTTCAGGAATTGCTTTGAAATCTGGAGCAGATTTTTTTTGGTAGTAATTTTAATTCTTTGTGTTCCTTCTTGCTTACAACTATTAGATTACTGCTAATTGTGTGGGAGTAAGTCTGGGAGCACAGAACAGCAGGGATCACAAACACCCTGCTCTGTCATAGTGGGGAAAAAAGATTTTCTTTCAGACCCCCAAAATCTCCAGCCTAAATATATTTGGAGAATACATTTGTATTGGAGAAAAGACTGCTCCAGGACAGAAGTCTCTACACTGATATAATCATTTGTCCTTCTTCATACTTCACATACTTCAAGTTTCTGTTACCTGCTAATAGCATATGAACATTGGGGAAATTTGGGAGGTATGAACAGTATTACTGGCATTTCTTGAGCGGCAGCTACTGACCAGCTTACATTCGGTGGATTTCTTACTGTCAAAAACATTTTTAGCGCATGAATGAATCATCAGGAAACCACCTAAATATTGTTCAATACAGACAGAAACTGCTCTGCCACTTCTCATTCAAAGTGAGGCAACAGGATTCAGCTCATGGGCTGTTGGGAAGAACTTGTTTTATTTTAAAAATAGAGCTTGGTTTTGATGGAGACTTTCAGTTACTAGGGCTAGGAATGAAACTTTGTTTCCAAACATGAGGGACAAGAAGTTCAGCCCAGGTACAATGTCTCTAGGTGAGGAACTGTCTCGACTTCTACAGGTGTTGAAGTGAGCAGTGTGGCACTGTGGAAAATCTAGCTGGTTGTTCCTTCTGGTGCCATGGTGGGCATGAACACTGACAGCAATTGAAGCTTGTTCCCTTTTTTACCAAAATCTGTTGACTCAGGTTGTCTTAGCTGACTTCAATGAAGATCTTGCCAGAGCAAGTAACTTGGTATTTGATTGTGTAGACAGATGATAATTGAAGTCCATCTTCATGTATTCATGGGGAGCATCTGATTTGATGGGCACAGAATTTGGTTCTCCGTTGCTGTCATTAATATAGTGATGGTGTTAGTTAATCTGTATTGCAATGTCAGATGAACAGTGTTAATATTTGGCTCTTCCACTGACTTTGTTTCTCTCTCTCAAGTGCATTCTCCATTGATAACCAAGGGTGTTACATGTGAGTATTCCTGCTCCGGCAGTAAGTGATGCACCTAAGAGCTCTGGAGCCAGCAGATAAGAAGACCTCTGTATAAGCAGATATGCTGCAACATAGCTTCCTATTGCTATAACCATGAAATCTCTTATCTTAGGAGCAACACATAATTCATTACTTGCTTGTGCAAAATGCAACATTTTGCCAGGCACTGAAGGGAGGTGCAAAGGGCCACACTTGGCCCTCTGGTTGCTCAGTATTGGTCTTTACTTGAAAGTCTTGAAGACCCTTAAGCCCATAGACTGATCTTGAAGATGGTAACTGTGGGAGCAAGTGAATATGGATTGTCAGTATGGCTTGTCTTGTGATGATGTCTGATGACTGAATCCAGATAGCAGCCTTTTGCCATTTACCACATCTCTGTCTTGGCCACTGTACTGTACAGACCTGCAAGAAGATAGTTGTCTTTAATCAGCTAAACCTATTAAGGAGGAGACAGACAACCACGGACAGCAGGATGATTGAAGCATGTTTTAGTAGGCAGTAAAGCTAACCCTCTTCCCCTAAAATGTGTAAGTAGCAGCCTAAAAAAATACTTCATCTATGAACCGTCAGAGAAGGAAACACAGTTAGAAAAATGCATATAATGACTTTGTTACAAGTGTTAATTACCACCACCCATAGTTGCCCTTCATTATTAAAGCGGTTTCATTCGAGATAAAATAATGAAGCCTTTATTGTCGTTTGTTTCGGTCAGTCAGAAGCCCAAGAAGAGATTTCTGTTCTGCTGCTGTCTCGTGACATGAAGTAATGCAGCTCCCCTGAAGTCAGAAGTGCATGGCTACAGAGAAAGCAGCTTGCTTCATCACTAAGGTGCTTTACTGCAGCGTTGTTTTGTTTATGCACATTAATAAAACAGCAAAGTGTATTTTGCTAGAATCTCTGTGTTAAGTAACTGCTAGCAAACTTCATAGTTGCTTCATAGGCTCTCATGATGCATCATTTGGAGCTACCTTCTATCTATTGTGTTTTATCTGCCTCCAAAATCCATTTCTAATTCTAGCCATATCTCCTTCGCGATCACTTGGCAGAAATCTATTCCCAGGATTCTCCTTATTTTAGTGAAATATCTCTGCTTCAGCACCTTTCCCAAGGTGGCTGATCTAATCATGGCACTATCGGTTATCACTTCTCATTTCCTTTGCTGGCTCTGTCAAATGCAATACACTACCTAACAAAGTGACATTCAGATACTCTCAGTGACCAAGGCTGTTTCACAGAATCACAGAAGGGTAGAGGTTAGAAGGGACCTCAGGGAATCATCCAGTCCACTGTCCCTGCTGAAGCAGGTTCACCTAGATCAGGTTGCACAGCATCACATCCAGATGGGTTTTGAAAGTTTCCAAGGAAGGAGAATCTCCCTTAACTTGCTGGACATGCTCTTCTTAATGCACCCCAGGATACTATTGTCCTTCTGGACCACAAGAGCACACTGCCGGCTCATGATTAGCTTAGTCTCTACCAGCACTCCCAGTTCTTCACAGAGCTGTTTTCCAGTAGGTCCACCCCCTAACCGGTACTGATGCATGGGGTTATTCCTCTCCAGGTGCAAGACTTGACACTTGGCCTTTTAGAACTTTATAATACAGTTCCCCTCCAGCCAACCATGTAACCTGTCTGCGTCTCACTGAATAGCAGCACAGCTTTCTGATATCGGATTGGTCAGGCATGATATCCTCTCTGTGAATCCATGCTGACCCCTTCTTATTCCCCTCTCATACGCTGTGGAACCGTAGCTGTGTGTGGTTTGTCAAAGCTGTGCCCTTTGCTCCGAGAGTGCGACTTGTGTAGTGCACTGTGAGAAGAGTTAATATTAAGCAGGTGAAGTAGCTACCACTCTCTTGCAGATAGGCTGCACTTAGAGTGACCATCTGGATATTGAATCCCACATTCATGAGTTGTTTTTTTTTTCAGGTGGAAAAGAGCAATGCTTTATTCCTGCCAACTGGCAAGAGCAGCTTACGTTGCTGATAGATAGATAAACTGTGTCTCCTCCTCGTTGTCTGTTTATAGTGTGTTTCTCTCTTAAATACAAGTGTGGCTGTGTCTAAAGGCCAGGGTGCTTTGTATTTCTCAAGTAAGGAGTCACCTGTGTGGTAAGGTCCTCTGTTAAGGTTAAATGTAATTTCTATGGACACAAGTCCAGCAGTAGCATCGTGTTTTTGGTCTCTTATTTTTGCCTTTGGGTGACAGGCCTCTTAGATTGCTCTCACAGACTAAGACTTGTTTTAATAAGTGTGTGGCTGACTACTTCATCCACTCTGGAAGGTAAAGTTATCCACGCGTGTCCTCGCAGCCTTTCCCACGTTGCACCATTTAATACACTGTCACAAGCCCTGCTTTGCTGCAGTCTCATTTCTCCATTGTTTGTTGTGAGAGCTGAATCCTAATTCATGTTTTTTCAGAGAAAATGAGGAGAAAGCTCTCAGTAGACTGGGTAGGAGTGTAGGGAGGGTCCACTTCACACAGCTATCTGGGTTCCAGAGTACCGCAAAGTGAAACCCTTGTGTGGTGCTGGCAGCTCACTTTGAGCAGCATAGCTCTGGATTTCTTCTGAAATCACACAACCTGTTTTTTGGGGGAATTTTTTTCCTCCCACTGTGTGAAACAAATAAACATGTCTTCCAGTCTGCAGCTGATCAATGCACGTATTTTCCCTGTAGCCTGTTGTGGATTGCAAAATTGAGTTTATTTCAGGCAGCAAGGGGAAAAATTAGGAAAACAGATTTTAAGCTGACAAAAAGAACCAGTGTGATTTGTTGTTTATGGCCCAAGGTACAACACAAACCAGGTGCTCTGCATTTCAGTTCTTTGGCATACATTTTGATGAGCTGTGTCACAGCTTGGCAGCTTCCAGGGCAAGGTGTTAGCAGTCCCTCCTGGCTATACCTCTGTTCAGCTGCAGAGGTGCAGACTGGAGTATCTGCCCTATTAGGCGATGGCAGAGTGAGGCTCTGTGTGTCCTTAAATGGCAGTTTCCAATACAGCTGAGCAATGAAGGTTGCGTCTACTGTCTTTAAAAGCTTCTCATTGTTGCTTTTTTTTTTTTTTCCCAAGCTATTTCTTCACTGTAGGAAGTTAAAGAAACCTGTATTAAAATAATAATTAAATGCTGACAGTACTAAATTTCCACCCAGCATGAGTTGGCAGTGGTTTCAAACCAAAACATTAGATCATTAAAGAAAAAAAAGGCAACTTGATTAAATTCCTCTGTATATTTTTCTGATTAGCTATTCTTAAAAAGAGCACAGGGCTATAATATGAGGGTGTACTTGACAGCAGCAATTGCTTTTTTGGAGAAAGGTAAAATAGTCACGTTTTAATGTGTATGTATGTGTGTTTGAAAGGCTTTCTTGCTGATCTTAGCTGTGAGGATTTATATCTTACTAATCACCCATTTTTAAAAGCCAGCACAAAATCTCCCTGCCAGGAAATCCCCTCAGTATTATGTTTCTGGAAAGAACAGTTAGCAGTGAAAAATGCACTCAGGGTTTTGTTTCGGTCTCTTTTTCCTCTTCTCTGGCTAGACAGCTGATTTCACACTTGAGGGTGGCACAGCCGTGGTGGACCTTGCTCTAGTGTTGATGGTAATGAGACTCAGGGACTGGCTGCAGAGTGCATGCTGCAGACATGCAAAAAAAAGGGTTTCTGCCCCAATGATTGCTGTCTTGGGGAGGCACATGAAGTCAGGTGAGGATTTAGAAGAGGGAGGGGGCATGGTATTTGGAACAGAAACGTTCATTTACCTGATGGTCACTCATTGCCAGAGGTCCACTGCCTTCAGAGGCAGGTTGCAGCTGACTCTTCTGACTATATTTTATTAAACCGGTGTTGTTTGAAGAGACTGCAGAGTGAAAATTGTCAAAAGGTGCATTTATAGGCTGCCCCTTTTTCCCTCCTATTTCTTCCTTTAACGTGCTCTACCATCTATTTGCTCCAGTGTGATCCATAACAGTATTTTAGGGGTTGATACCCATAGCACACTTATTTTGGAGCTCTTCTCAAATCCTCTTTAAGGAATTTTTGCTGGAGCTAGCAAGGAGGGGAGGATTTGGTGCTTGTTGGGGCCTTGTGCCACTGCAAGAGAGCTGTGGCTGCTGCTGGACCTGCGGGAAGCTGTGTCCTTTAAGAGGTGTCAGTGGATTGCCAAGTGTCTCCTCTCTGAGTGCTTGGAGCATCTCTGAAGGCAGTGTGGCCTCTGTGGCCAAAACACGCTTCACAAGTGTGTGCTGAATGTGGAAGGCCTGGCTGCTGTGGCTCCTGCTCCTCTTGTATCAAAGCAGCTCACCATCTGTGATGTGGGTATGACATTGCTATGCTTGTGGGGCACCCCAGTGTTGTCCTTCCCTCTCTTCACTCCTTCTAGGCCTTCCACACGAGAAACCAAAAAACCAGGAGGGTTAAGACAGAGATTTTGTAAATTATTTCAAACTATTCTGTTGTTTGATGACATAGCATAGGGTAATACAACCTTTTTTTTTTTACTTTTTTTTAAAATTTTTTTTATTAATAGACTGCTGTCTGCACCCAGAAGTTGCATATGAACAGTGGTCTCACAGACATAATTTGTGCTAACCTGAAAGACACAGAGAAAATATTTACTTGAAGGAGTTCAAAGGAGGCTCAGCATCAGGTGTTTACAAATTTACTCAGCACATTTACTGGGCTTTCCAAAGGGCAGTTGGGATATTAATTTTCCCCCTGGGAACTCTATAAGTTACATGTTTATCTTACTTTTTTCCTTCACTATGCTTTCCAGAAGACAGCTTCTCAGGAAGAGTTGTTCCAGTTTAATCTCTGGATTATCCATTGTTTCTTTTTTCCCCCAAATAGAGTGACAGAATAATCAGCTAACTGCAATTCAGGCAGATCAGACTATGTATAGACATATGTACAGGGATCCAGATTTGAAGAGCACTGCTTTAAGTGGCAGTGTTTCATCTGAGTGCATCAGTACTCAGTAGCTCAGGTGCTCTGGCAAGCGTAGCCACTGTTCATTGACTGGATCCCAGCCCTTTGGAAACACCCCAAATCTGGAAAGCAGGGCAAAAAAGCCCACTTATGCAAATGTTAGAGCAGTGAGTTTGTAGCAATTTAATACAATGATCGAGTGTAAGGTAATAGTTTGGACTGTATTTCTCTCCTGTACAAAGATAGGGCAAGCATGTGGTTGTCTGAGTCTCAGGCTGCTTCCGTCCTGGCCCCAGCTAGAGGCAGAAGGAGCTGCTCTCACTTATGTAGCCTTTGCTGCCCTGAAGCTGTGGCCTCAGTCACACTCCCACAAGGTAACATTGCAGCTGAGACATCGCTCTGCAGTGTGCTGTGGGGGAGCTGAAGTCCCTTTGTGTGGAGACCCTTCCTTGTGAGAACTGGCCGCCACTGAACCTTGGTGGCAGAAAGTGAGGCTGAAAGCCTGGCCTTTGTATCTCCAGATTCATTGGATCCTTACAGTATTAGTGCTGGATCGAGACTACCTATTTCTCTGCTGACATTGATGTACTTGGCCCTATAGAGTGCCAGCTGGCCAAACAGTTATGTCCTGTTAACCCCCAGCTGTTCTTGTCAGGTGGTATATTCCTTAATCCAGGGCCAAACAGTGGTTTAATTGTCAGCATAGACCATGATAGGATCTTTTTTAGCTCCCGATTAGTGCCAAGTTAGCTCTGGTTGACTGTTTGCAATTCCAGTTAATAGTTTTTAGTGCTCTCAAATTTCAGTTACTGCACCAAAGCTGAGGCTCAGCATCGAATCACAGAATGTTAGAGGTTGGAAGGGACCTTGAGAAATCATTCAGTCCAACCCCCCTGCTTAGAGCAGGTCACTCAGGAACACATCCAGGCAGGTTTTGAATGTCTGCAATGAAGGAGACTCCACAACCTCTCTGGGCAGCCTATTCCAGTGCTCTGTCACCCTCACAGTGAGAAAGTGTTTCCTTATGTTCATGTGGAACCTCCTGGGCTCCACCTTGCACCCATTGGCTCCTGTCCTATCACTGAAGGTTGCTGAGAAGAGCCTATCCTCCTGACATTTGCCCTTTATGTATTTATAAACGTTAATGAAGTCATCCCTCACTCTTCTCCAAGGTGAAGAGACCCAGTGCTGCCAGCCTTTCCTCATAAGGAAGATGTTCCACTCCATTCTCTTTGTGGCTCTGTGCTGGACTCTTTCAAGCAGTTCCATGAGGTCCTTCTTGAAGGGCCCAGACCTGGACACAATATTCCAGATGTGGCCTCACCAGAGCAGAGTAGAATGGGAGGGGAACGTCTCTTGACCTACTAGCCACAGCCTTTCTAATACACCCCAGGATGCCATTGGCCTTCTTGGCCATAAGGGCACGTTGCTGGTTCATAGTCATCCTGTTGTCCACTAGGACCCACAGGTCCTTTTTCCTAGAGCTGCTTTCCAGTAGATCAGCCCCCAGCCTATACTGGCACATGAGGTTGTGCTTTCCCAGGTGCAAAACTCTACACTTGTCCTTGTTGTATTTCACTGAATTTCTCCCCTACCAACTCTGCAGCCTATCCTGGTCTTGCTGAATGGCAATGCAGCCTTCAGGTGTGTCAGCCACTCCTCCCAGTTTTGTGTCATCAACAAATTTGCCCAGAGTGTGCTCTGTGCCCTCATCCAGGTTGCTGATAAATGTGTTGAGTAGTACTGGTCCTAGTACCGACCACTGAGGGACTCCACTAGACATGCCTCCAACTAGACTCTTTCCCACTGACCACAGCTCTCTGACTTCTTTCCTTGTTGGTTCATTCACTATGTGTGCTTTTGGAACCAGCCCCCTTTTCCTTGCCTGGATGGCTGCTGGTTCAGTGGAAGCCAGCTGCTGCTCCTGTACCTGTAGCAGGGGCTGCCTGCTTTTAGCTCTCCTTCATAGTGCCTCACGTAGCCTGAGATACCTGAGAGGCAGCTCCTAGATATCTCCTGATTAGCCAGACTGCTTTCTCACCCTGCGACCTCCTTGGGCACAATTGAAATGAAGGCAAGTTGCATATTAAGGACAGGTTCACATGCTGGTTGTATTGCCTCATTTTGCAGAGGAGGAAGGCTCCAGGCATCCCATAGCAGAAATTCCTCTTGGGCAGTGCCCAAGGGTTACTCATCAGAACAGTAACTGGTGAAAAATAACGATACTGAGTGTGAAGACTTATGAAGTGCTTTGATATGACAGGCTGTGATGATTGTGCATGGAGAGATGCCCTTTTGTAGCTCGAGTTGCTATAAAAGGCTTCAGTAGCCTTTCTCTGGCAAACTGCTGGTGCCTGTAGTCAGGAGTTTGAACAAGTTTTGCAAACTCAGTGCCACTGTGCACATACTGATCTTTGGCTGCTCCTGATGTGAAAACTGTTTATATTTTAATGCAGTAGGTTCTGCTTACGCTGTTCTGTACGGAGGTCTCATTTTGAAAGTATAAGAAAAACAAGAAGGAAGAAACTCGAGATGTTTTAACACAGCCAAAAACAGTTTCTTCCTACACAGTGCCTTTTCAGAGAGGAAACAGCTTCAGTTCTGTTTTGGTCTAGGTCTCTGTCTTCTGATTTAAACATATGCTTTTATCAGTTCCTCAGCTGGTATGTATCTGTTGGCACAGTACATCTACTGACATAATGCACTTTCCATATTTACACCTGATGTTTCTGCTGGGGGTCTTTAAACTTAGCAGATTCCTGTAGCAAAGCTGTAACGTGGGGGCTTTGAGATTTTGTTTTTGTTTTTGTTTTCATGGAAAGAACGTTGGCATAGTGGCCAACAGGAAAAGAAAAAGATGAAGAAGTTGCTTTTTAACCTGACATCTACAGGATCTCTTGCATCCCACAAAGCAGTTTGCCTTATTCAGCAGATGGGAACTGTGGTGCTCTGAGTGGCTGGGTGTCACCTAGGAGTGCGTGGCACACCTGGAGCAAAGTGCAGGTATTCTCTGTGACGTGATGTCACTGCAAGACTTGCCCTTCTCTAGAGAAGCTGCTCACAGCTGAAGGCAGTTCCCTGCTGGTGAAGTACCAGCAGTCCAGACAGCCAACTGTGTCCTGGGCTGCATCAAGAGAAGTGTTCCCATCAGGGCAAGGGAGAGGATTCTCCCCCTTTACTCTGCTCTCATCAGACCCCACCTCGAATACTGTGTACAGTTCTGGAGCCCCCAGCACAGGAAGGACATGGAACTGTTGGAAACAGTCCAGAGGAGGCCATGAAGATGCCCAGAGGGCTGCAGCAGCTCTGCTGTGAGGACAGGCTGAGAGAGTTGGGGCTCTGCAGCCTGGAGAAGAGAAGGCTTCCGGAAGACCTTAGAGTAGCCTTCCAGTATCTGAAGGGAGCCTACAGGAAGGCTGAGGAGGCACTATTGACAAGGTCTTGTAATGCCAGGACAAGGGGCAATGGGTTTGAACTGGTAGAGGGGAGATTTAGACTGGATGTTAGGAGGAAGTTGTTTGCAGTGAGGGTGGTGAGACACTGGCACAGGTTGCCCAGGGAGGTTGTGGCTGCTCCCTCCCTGGAGGTGTTCAAGGCCAGGTTGGAGGAGGCCTTGAGTGACCTGTGCTAGTGGGAGGTGTCCCTGCCTATGGCAGGGGGTTGGAACTGGATGATCTTTGAGATCCCTTCCAACCTTACCATTCTATGATTCTGTGCTCTGGCTTTGCCACTTCAGATGTGGGGCAAAGCAAGGATTTCCAGAACATAGGCAAGGCTGGAACACAGGTCCTTTGAAAATCCATGTGTGTCCAACTGTGTGGCTGAGATCACTCACAAATGGTCACTCCCCTTAGCAGAAGTGGAAAGGAGCACGTTTGGGGACTGTTGGAGCTGCTGTGCCTGGCCGTAGGGCACACCAAGTCCAGATTTTATTTGCTTATGGAATTTTTCTCTGGAGCAGTGTCCCAGGGTGGGAAATATAGGGTTAAAAAAATCCTCTAGGGACTAGAAGATTGTTATTCAATCCCATAATTTTGCTATCTCTTCATAAACTCAGGGCCAGGCCAGCTCGCTCTCCTTCCCTCCCCCTGCAGCCCTGTGCCTGGCTGGAGCTGCTCTATTAGGACAAACATGAAAGGAGCAGGCCTGTTCTGGGATCTCCAGAGGCTGTGCTCAGGCCTATGGGTGGCAGAGGCATGGGGAGGGATTGGAGCACTTGGGATGATAGATTTAGTGTTGAGCTGGGGAAGATTCAAGGGGGTTCGCTATGGATTTTGTACCTGCCTTGTGATTCCTGTCTGTAACTCTCTCTCCAGATAGAATTCTGGTTTTCTGCCGTTCATTTGAGAGCCTCACTCTGTTGGCTCTTTAAACCCACAACAAGCTGAAATAGCAGTAGAGAAGATAGAGTAGCAACTTTAACTTCTGTTTAGGACATCTGCAGAAAAGATGCCAGTTATCAGAGATGGGATAAAAGATTTTATCCCAATGATATCCTAATGAAGGATGTGGGTGACCTGTAAGGATCCTGGGGTCATCTGGGGTAGGTTGACCTCATCACCCCTGTTACATACTCTGAAAGAAACTCTGGCAGGCCACAGCAGCATAGTTCTGTAATTCTTTTTCTTTTGATTGCTCCTTTTGTCCTGGTTTTGTGTTTTTGTTTTCCCCCATATCTAAGCATAGTTATTCCCATCCTAAGGATGCATCATCCTGCTACTGCAGCTTGAGGACTGCAATCAAAACAGTGATTTCACCTGGCTGTGTCTGTGGGGGTGCACCAACTTCAGTTACAGTACTGTGAGCTGTATAATGGCAGTTGTGATAATGAGAATAAGAGTTGTAGGTGTTTTGTCAGATCTGACAGCGAGTTGTCTGCTGTTTGGCAATTCATTCTAAAGCCATAGCCTACAAGTTTCACTTTCCACAGGGATGGTCTTTTTTTTTTTTTTCTGCCTGTCTTCAGCATGCTAAGCAGAAATTGTTGCTTATCATCATGCAGCTTTAGAAAGACATCTTCTGCTCCTCCAAAATACTGGGAATTTCTAGGTAATTCTCAGGAAATCTCTGAGGGAGTGGGATTGCTCCCGTGCCATGCTAGAGGCTGGGGAAACAGTGGCTGGAAAGCTGCCCAGCAGAGAAAAAGCTTGGGCACCTCACTGCAAGAAAGACATTGAGGTGCTGGAGCAGGTCCAGAGAAGGGCAGCAAGGCTGGTGAAAGGTCTGGAGAGCAAGTCTTATGAGGAGTCACTGAGGGGAGTGTAGTTGTTTTGCTTGGAGGAAAGGAGGCCGAAGTGAGACCTTAGTGCACTCTACAAGTACCTGAAGGGAGGTTGGAGCCAGGTTGGTGCTGGTCCCTTAGTGTCAAGTGATAGCAGAAGAGGAAATGGCTTCAAGTTGCTCCAGGAGAGGTTTAAATTGGATATTAGAAGAAAAATCTTCACTGAAAAGATTATGAAACACTGGAATAGGCTCCCCAGGGAGGTAATTGAATCCCCATCCTTGGAGGTGTTTAAAAGGTACGTAGGTGTGGTGCTAAGAGACATGGTTTAGCACCAGGCTTGGTAGAATCAGATGTTTGGACTCAATGATCTTAGAGGTCTTTTCCAACAAGAACAATTCTGTGATTTTTTTCCTACAGTCTTCTTGTTGCTCTCTCCTGTAGAGCCACTCATTGTTTTGTGTTAACTGCTTGCATCTGAAGATGTCTGAGAAGGGAATTGATACTGTGAACCCTTACAGAGCAAAATCAGACAAGGCAGAGCTGGCCACTTGGATTACTACTTTGGACTGTTATGCTGTGCTCTTTTCACTGCAGCACAGATGAATGCACATGTTTATTCCCAAAGTAAATAATAATCTGATCTTCACCTGACTTCAGCCATTTCTTGGGAGGAAAATGTTTCCTTAGAAATGAGAGGGCTATTCAGAAATCTGTGGTGTGTATTTTAATGTCAGTGTGCGGTGAATCCTTTGAAGTTTTATTACCTATTATATACTTGATTCAAAACTTGCTTTTTGCAATAGCTTAAGGTTTTTTTATTTGTCTGAGAATATTAACATTTCTGTTTCAAGCTTTGAAAGAGCAAACTTTCTGAGTGTGATTATGAACATTAGGTTAATGCGTAATCCTCACTCAGAGGTTCTCTTAGATTTCCATGTGCTTGTTTAGAGGCTATTCAGAGGTGCTTAACTTTAATTGCCATTATGTGAGCACACAGAAGTAAGGACTCAAGAGTCTTATCAATTATTCTATTCACAAATTCATTTTTAGATCATCTCAAAACTGTTCTAAATTGAATTTGCATTGAAGTTTCTGAGAGGTGTAAAGATTTTCTTCTAAATGGGAAGGAGGTTCTGTTGTCTCCATCTTTGAAAGCTCAGTGTTTGTACCTTTTTTTGATCTTAATNCCCTCTACCAGTTCAAACCCATTGCCCCTTGTCCTGGCATTACAAGACCTTGTCAATAGTGCCTCCTCAGCCTTCCTGTAGGCTCCCTTCAGATCCTGGAAGGCTACTCAGGTCTCCTGGAAGCCTTCTCTTCTCCAGGCTGCAGAGCCCCAACTCTCTCAGCCTGTCCGCACAGCAGAGCTGCTGCAGCCCTCTGGGCATCTTCATGGCCTCCTCTGGACTGTTTCCAACAGTTCCATGTCCTTCCTGTGCTGGGGGCTCCAGAACTGTACACAGTATTCGAGGTGGGGTCTGATGAGAGCAGAGTAAAGGGGGAGAATCCTCTCCCTTGCCCTGATGGGAACACTTCTCTTGATGCGGCCCAGGACTTGGTTGCTGTCTGGGCTGCATGCGCACGCTGCAGACTCATGTTGAGCTTTTCATCGACCAAGAGCCCAAGGTCCTTTTCCCCAGGGCTGCTCTCCAGCAGGATTTATTATGCTGAAGATTTATTTTGTTTTCTGTGTCTTTGTTTTTTGCAGCTATTTTACCTGTCTTCCATTTGCATGTGTAAGCTTCTGGTTGCCCACACAGAAATAATTATGCAGGTCTGTTTAGTTGTAGCATGAAAGACCAAGTTTCTGTATCCCTCAGTCAAGCTATAAGATCTTAAATACTTAGAATGGGAAAGGAACCCTGCCTTTTAACAGCCCTTGAAAATGTTACTCGGAGGGCTAGAACTGGGGCAACCTAACTGGAAGCCGACTTGGCCTGTGTGTTCCACTGTCCAAGAGAAGGCTTTCCTTTGTCCTTTTGAGTTGTTGCTTCAGCATTTTATCTGAAGATCTGTGAGGGCCACAGGGAATTTTAGATCGAGTCATCATTGAGTAAGAAACTGGAAATGTGTTTCTAGAATTCAGGAAAGGACTGGTGTGTGGGGGAGAGCTCTCCTATGCAGCCTGCCCAATACCAGAGGGTCACAATACGGCGGAAAAAGTCAACCATTTTATGTATTACACTGGAAAACAGAGTAGATTACGTAGTTATATTGTAGAATGAAGAATTTACTTCTAAAGATCATATGGAAATACCCTGTCCTTAATGCTGTGTATTACCCAAATTATGAATAGGTTCCTGGCACTGAAGATACACCATTATTGATAGCAACAAAGCACAAGGGGCATTAGTAGAATTCAAATGGTGCTGGCCCTTTGTTATCCACACACATATATCCGCTGTGCCTGGAGTACTCCACAGGTTGGGCTGTGTGGATTCGTGGTCTCTTAGTTAATGAGAGGCAATAGTCCTCTCACCTGCCTATTCGAAACAACCAACCTGTGCTGGTGAGGGGTACAGAAACGCGAGCAGATGTTAGGCGTGAGAACCTCTGCAGTCGTTTTGGGCTAGGTGCCGGAGCGCTGCTGTCAGCTGGGCAGTGGGAGATGCTATCTGCTGTGCTTATCCTCATCTGCTTCCTTCGCCTGCCTTCCAGGTATGAATTGCTTGTCCTTGAACTAAACAGGTTTTGCCCTGATCCAACTTGTACCTGCCCAAAACCTTATGTGCTACTGTATCCTTGGCACAGGGTTCACTCCACTGGCTTGGTGTGCTGGCTTCATCTCCAGTTGCTGTTCAGCTCTTAGGTTGGTTTCCATTTTTCCCTTTTCATGAATTTTAGTTCGTAAAGAACTTCTGTTAACTCAGGGGTAAATAGAACAACTTGGTGTTTTTTTTCTTTTCTTCCCCCCCCCCTTTTTTTTTTTTTACATTAAATATTTGTACTTCAGTTAAAACTTTCCTTCTTTCTGACAAAACACCCTGTGTGTGTTTGGTAGAAGAAGGTTGGTCAGTTTCTCAGTTAAAGAATTCAAATAAAATAAAGCTTGTTATTCGCAAAAAAAAACCCCAAACCGGGAATTCTATTTTTTGGCTTGGAAGCCTGGTACATGTTTCCAGGGTACCATGAAAAACACTTACCATGAGATTTTCAGAGTCCTCCAAGAAAAAAGCAAGTGCAGTTCATCAGGAATCCTACTTGATTCCAGGGGAATGAACATTCTATAATGTTATCCCCTACCAGTCCAAAGGCTGTCATTACCTATCTGTTTAGCATGTAAAACTCCTCGGGGCAGGGGTCTTGGTTTTGCTTTGTGCTGTGTGAAGCTGAGCCTGTAGCTGACACTTGAGAAACAATTAGTGACTGGATACCCAGCTAATAAGAGTGGTATAAATGCCTGGCTGGATGGGATTAAAGGGAACTTCTGTCCCCCAGTGGCACATCCACTCCAGCAGGTGAATGGAAGTACTCTTGAAACATCATCTGACAAAGAGCAGTATAGAAGAGATGACACTTCTGAAGGATGTGAAAGTCAAGGATGCAAGCGAATCACAATTTAGGCACGTATCTGTTTTGATTATTGTTATTGTGAGATTTTGCCAACTAAATATTTTCTCTACAGTAGCAGGAGGGATCATTTCAGAGCATTAATCTCATTAGTGTCTGCATTTTCCCGCGAATGGTTTTTCTGCACGTTGTAAGTCAACGCCGTGGTGTTTTCCTTTGTGTCTTAATGATTCCTGTGCGTTGGGGTCAGGGTGGGAAGAGAGAAGCACAGTATATTTTCATCTTCGGTTAATCCATCAAAATCAAGTTAGTTGCAAGTGATGGAGGAGGCCTGCATGTGCCCTCAGACGTCAGCGCCGGCGAAAGCTTGCCAGTTGCCCAGCAACCTCCCCAGAGGAAGATGGATGTCCTGCCACTCGTTCTGCTTTTAGCTGAGCCGCAGTGCGCTCCAGTACCGCTCCCTCCATGCACTGGGGGCACGGGCGCAGGGGCTCAGCCGACGGGGGGAGCCAGGGCTCTCGGTAAGTGGTTCTTGTGCCAGGGATGGATAAAATGCATTTCATCCTGTCCTCGTTAGAACTGGTCCTCAGCCGGCTGCGTCACATAGGTTTGGGAGCAGGTGCTGTGAGCTCCTTCATACCACTGGCACTGCTCTTCCCCTCCCTTGCACTCTTAAAGCCACATTGCCAGCAGAATTTCTCCCTCCTGTTTAGAAAGACTCTGACATGTAATAAATAAACCCATGGGCTGTATGAGCTCAACAACTGTTGTGCCACTGAGCTTAATCTCTCTGGTAGTTTCTTTAGCTCCTGAATTACCCTTAGCTAAGGCAGGGCCTGGTCTGACCTCTACTTAGGCTCTGCTTCCCCATGTCATGATTGTCCAGCTTCAGGACTCCTGGCTATGCACACAGTGGGACAGGGACTGTCGGCCTGCAACCTGTGAAGCCTCTGGAAAAATCAAAGGGCTCTTTCTGTTGGAGAGTGTTGTGTAATGCCAACATTTGGAAGTCAAATAAGACCAGACATTGTCCTTTTACAGAATAATTATTATAGGATGCATTTATTCACTATTTGTATTTCTTTAGAAGATGTGCCAATCCCACACTCTAGAGTGAGTTTTAAACTCTTGCACATTTACAGCAATTGGACCTAAACCCTGCTGAAAAACTCACACATCAATCCTACCTGCATAATTGCAGATACGTTTCATGGTCTGGCTATGGTGCCTGTGTTTATGTTCACAAGCTCTTTACTTCAGGTTTGATTCAGGAAAGAAGTTATGAATACACTTCACTTTAAATCTTTTAATAGTCCCATTGAAGCTAATGAACTCCTTGGTAGGTTTAAACTTAAATGTGTGCTTTGCTGGATCTGGACCCATGTGAGTGGTGTTGCTAAGCCACCAGGACGAGCGTGGGGAAGGCAGTAAAGGGCTGCATTGGCTCAGATGCTGTCAGATCAAGTTCTCTGGCCACACCAGGTTAGGATCTGATCCTTACTTTTCTGGGACAGAATCACAGGCCTGCCATGGACTGCAGGCCATTAGCAGCTGACCTGACCTGGCTACAAGTGTATCCAAGGCCATAGATGTCATGCTCAGTATAAAAGGGGAAATTTGCTGAGGAAGGGGTGTGGGGGTATCTCCTACTTGGGCTTTTATTCTTCATTAGGCTTCTTCTGACTCTGCTCCTTCTCTTGCTCTCGAGGACTACTTTGCTGTGCATTTACCGGACTGAGTATAACTTTGCATGCTTTATATTGGCATTGCTTCTAATTTGGCTCTTTCATTAAATCTGTTTTCATTTCAGCCCATGGGTCTTACCTCCTTTTCCTGCTTGTCAGCTGGTGAGGAGTTAACAAGTGACAGTGGCTGCTATGGTTTAGCTCCAGATACGGTCTAAATGTAGGCAGGTTTAGAAACATGAAAGGGATTTTGGGGAAAGCACAAACCGTCCTAAGGGAAAAAATATTTGTAGCCATGTGATGCACAAGCAGCACTGCTCCATTTTAGTGTGTTCCTCTCTCCATTACCCTTCCAGGAGCAATTATTGGTAGGTGTGGAGCTGCTCTGAGGTACTTCCTCGCACCCCTGTCCCAGAGTGACCTTGCTGATGTGTCCATTAGGGTAGCAGGGACTGGCTCTGAGCAACAGTGTTTGTATCAGCAGGCAGGGGAAACAAGCAGCAGGAGGGAGCTGCATGTGGAATGGTTCAGCATGGCTCTGGCTTACTCTGTACTTATATATGGGACAGTTACATGCCATTCCACATGCAGTGTCTGGTGGCAAGCCATTTATCAACTGACTATTGAAGTTCTTATTTTCAAAAGTGTGTGGTGTGTGGCTCCTGATTGAAAAACTCTTGTTCTGTCTCCTTAGTCCTCCACCTTACATGGATTTTTTCTTACTCATTTTGTCAAAGTCCTTCAACTCAAGATTGATAACTCGCATCACCTGCATAGTGGAGCTTTGCTCAGGGGCAAGACCTTTGTTTTCGTTTGTGCTGTTTCTGAAATGGCCGTATACAAGGTAGCAGAGAGAAGAACCCGGAATCAGAGCATCAGGTGCCTGAAACTCAAAAGAAGTTATGTTTTCAGCATGCAACTGTGCTTATTTGTTGGGAAAGGAATAAAAACTATGAAAAACTACTATTGTGTTTACCAGATGGGAGCCTGGATAACAGGAAAAGGCTGCATATTAAGGTTTTAATTGAATGAATCATGAGTTGTTGGTGAATAGCATTTCTCACAATGGAAAGTGCGATCAAGGAACAAGTGGCCTTATTCCTCTCCCAGTCCAAGCACTACTCTTGCCAAAGCCACTCTTAATTAAGAGGGATTGGTGTTTGATCCCCTCTCTAGCTGAGGGGGGGATGAGTCCTACTCCTTTTGATAGAGACAGCAGTTTGCTGGTCATGGGTTCCCATTTCAGCGAAACATCAATGCAAGACTTCCCTTCCTGTGGTTAGGTCACCTTGTGTTTTTCTTCCCCTCACTGAGGAGTCAGATGGGAATGTACTCTAAGCCACACAGTGAAAAGAGTATTAGTTGAGGTCTGCACAGGCCTGTTTACCCTTGCCAGTGCTGATACTAATGACTCTGTAATTAATTTGCATTTTAAAGACTCCTGAGGAGCCTGTTTCCGACCTGTATAAACACAAACTCAACAGGACCTTATCCCACCCTAAAGGATTTACATTGTATGAAGCTATCCTGTGATAGGGGCAGGTAAACTGATAGAGTGAAGTCATTACTACAGACAGAGGAAGGGTTTCAGCACTGCTCTTTGTCCTGTAGGGCTGGACTTGGAGGCTCCACACCACACTGGCCAGATTATGTTCCACAAGCAGCTGACACCACTTGTATTCTACAGAGAGAAATGGATGCTCAGGGTGCAAATTGACTCCCCCAAGGAGTACTCCTACCAGGTGATCATCTCCATGCTCTTCCTCTCGTCTGGAGCTGAGATGTCCAGTGTAGCTGCAGGCAGAGGTCAGCACTTTGCAGCATCCTAGATTTCATGAGATGAATCGCAGGCATAATGCCAAACCAGGCATGGTTTCATTTAACTGGAACATGTTCAGGTGCTGGGTGTTTCTGCTTTCCCTTAGGATGAGGATGATTTGAGGTCACCCAGTGCCATCCAGGAAGCTGTCCAGGAGAATTAATGGGGGAAGGGCAGGGAATCCAGGTAGCTGGTCACAATGAACTGCTGAAGCAGCAACAAGAATATCTTCTCTTATTTGAGACCATTTAATCTTTTTGAATGAGTAATATAATATTTATAATATTATAGTAGCTGTAATAATGTGCTTAAAAATTAAAAATAGTTAAGGGGTGCAGTAGGGTGAGTACGTTCAGTGCTTCTCACTGAGTTGCTGCTGTACCTCCTGCTAGAAGAGCTTTCTTCAAATGCCTGGATTTCTGTCATTTTAACAACACTGACTAGAGCAAACACTCTGGCTCTGCATTCCCTTCTGGATGCAGATCATCCTGATGGTATTTACAAAGGTCCCTATCTCATATGTGTTCTAGCTGTCTTCAGATGAGTTATCCCTAGGCAGAGGGCTTTGCAGTGAGATGCATTGATCTGTCAGGTCCCTCTTTGGGATGCAATACTGGGTCTTTTGTAGTAGATGAATTTTGTGCATTATTTTACATACTTTTAGATAAGATTCCCTTAATTCCTGGGAGGTTAGCTTCAGCCTTGGCCCATTTCCCATGGAAGTGCATTTTGTGCAGTGCTTTCCCAATGCAGAAGAAAGCTCCACTGTGCTTGAAGACTCAAGCCACTGACCATAGGCCTTAGCTGGGCGCCGCTGGGGATATTTATGGACAGAAGACACTGATCTGCATTGAATACAGTTATGTGTTGCAAAGATTATAGGAGAACCACCTATCATGTGTCAGCCTATGACGGGGGACTCGAGCTAGATGATCCTGGAGGTCCCTCCCAACCTAAACTATTCTATGATTCTATTCTAAGAAGTATTCTGAAGCACTTCATACAAGTAGCAGCAGTCTCCATCACACTGAAGGCTTCATGCTTGGATAGATTGCATGGCTATTGGTAATTCAGAGGTGATAAAACACAAAAACTTGCAGCAAGATCATCATCTACTAGAATGGTGTGGAGATTTATACCCAAAGTTGACAGAAAGTATTTCCTTGCTCATAAATGTTGCTGTGGGGTTCAGTTTATTTAGCGTTGGTGTAAAGCATAAGCCTGGCTACCGACTGGGTTGACTGATGGGGTGGGGAACAAGGGAGATGATTCCTTAGAATGAAGGGACCTACTCAGTGTGAGCAAACTACTAAGAGTGCTGTCCTTTCCCCACCAAACTCACCTTTGCCTTCTCTCATCTTTGACCACTTGGTCTTTGTGAGTGGACTGACCCTGCTGTGTGTGGTGAAGGGCAGGTGTCATATTCAGAGCATCAGCAGCTCAGTCCGTGCCGCACTATGATGTGAGGTAGTGTTGAAACTTATCTGGGCCAGATAAGTTGTAGGCAGAAATCTGAAAAGAAGTTGATGCAGATCTTTCGTCTGCTTCTGTTAACTTCTTACACCTTTTGGAAAGTGAGAGTGAACCTCTGCAAGAGGACGATCCTGGGTGGCTGCAGACAGCTTAGTCTGACATCAGTGCCTGGCAAAAGAATGGAATGGAGAGAGGATTTAGAGAATTAAAGGTAGGGAATATAATTAATGCCATTCAACATTCTTTTTTGAGAATATGTCTTGTCAAACAAACCTGATTTATCTGATGAGATTGCAAGTTTGGGGGCTAGGATATCTGTGTAGATATAATATACTGTACCTTCTGTAAGGCATTCGATTTTGTTCCGCATGACATTATGATTAAAATGTTAGTACTAGATACTTTCGGAAGCACATTTTAAATGTATTAAGAATCAGGTAACTGACAGACCTCAAAAAGTAATTGTCAATAGGGAATCATCACTGAATGGGAATATATTTAATGTAACTGCAGGAGTAAGTCAGAGCTTCCATGCTATTCGTAATTTCTGTCAGTGATTTGGGAGTAAATATAAAATTATTTCTGATAAAATTAGTGGGTGACACAAAGATTGCAGTGAGAATGAGGGCAGTAGGATATAGTGCTCTTGGTCACTTGGTTAATTGTCTGTATTGAAACAAAATTCAAAATTTCCTTTAGATCTAATTAAATCACAGAATCACAGAATGTCAGGGGCTGGAAGGGACCTGGAAAGCTCATCCAGTCCAACCCCCCTGCCAGAGCAGGGGCACCTATACCAGATCACACAGGATTGTGTCCAGGCAGGTCTGGAATATCTCCAGAGAAGGGAGACTCCACAACCCTCTGGGCAGCCTGTGCCAGTGTTCTGTCACCTTCACAGGGAAAAAATTCCTCCTCATGTTTACATGGAACTTCCTATGCCTCAACTTCCAGCATTGCCCCTTGTCCTGTCACTGGGTATCACCCAGCAGAGCCTGGCTCCAGCCTCCTGGCACTCACCTTTACGTATTTATAACCATTGCTGAGATCACCTCTCAGTCTCCTCCTCTCCAAGCTAAAGAGCTCCAGCTCCCTCAAGCTCTCCTAACAGAGATGTTCCACTCCCTTAATTATCTTTGTGGCTCTGTGCTGGACTCTCTCAAGCATTTCTATGTCCCTCTTGAACTGGGGGACCCAGAACTGGGCCCCAGAGGGGACACAGTACTCCAGATGGGGCAGGAGAACCTCTCTCAGTCTGAAGAATCTCACACCCCAGAATGGCATTGGCCCTCCTGGCCACCAGAGCACATTGCTGACTCATGGTCAATCTCCCATCAACTAGAACCCCCAGATCCTTTTCCCCTTCACTGCCTTCCAACAGGTCAGTCCCCAACCTATACTGATACCTGGGGTTGTTCTTTCCCAGGTCTAAGACTCTACACTTGCCCTTGTTGAATTTCATTACATTTCTTCCTCCCATCCCTCCAGCCTGTCCAAGTCTCACTAAGTGGCAGCACAGCTTCTGGTATGTCAGCCACTCCACCCAGTTTGGTGTCATCAACTTGCTGACAGTGCACTCTGTGCTTTCATCCAGGTCTTTGATGAATATATTGAACAGAACCGGTCCCAGTTTTCATGCATTTGGAGAGAAGAGCAGCCCAGAGCTATTTCATAGCTTGGAAAGTAAGTTTATGAGAACCTTTTCAATCTGCTGGCCTCTCTGGAGAAAGGAGGCTTCCCTGGGGAGAAGGCTGTTTGCCCGCAGGATCCCTCAGCCTCCCCGTGACAGCAGTGCTGGTCCATGGCTCAGCAGTGCTACTGTTTGAGAGGTGTCCTTGAGGAGGCTTCTTGTAAGAAACAACTTTTCAGCCACAGTGCTGTGGATTTGAGACTGATTAAATTTCTGTGTTTGGTATATCTGTGAGATCTCAAGTATGTTTCCTCATTAACCTTTGCCTATTGGAGGCATTTGAAGATGCCCCTAGAGCTGTATCACAGAAACATGGGAGTAGAGTTTAGCTTGAGTGCGGGGTAAGGTGTACCCCGTTGTTGCTGGCTTTTTATTCTCTGTTAGCTCCTCCAAACTTAAACTAGGCTGTGACAGTGAAATGAAGAGACAGAGGTACTGCATACCCATGTCGTGGCTATACTGTGTTATCAGCTTAGTGTCTAACACAGGCTATTTGTCAGTGCAGAAACCCCTTGGATCCACAATTACTTGCACACCACAGATGCACAGGCATGTGTTCTGTGACACACCGAGACTTTTCCTCCTGATGCTACCAAGAGAGAAGTGGTACACAGAAATAAGATTCTGGAAATGTCTTCAGGTTCTTTTTCCATCAGAGATTTTGAAAGGGCAGAGGAGGTAACAGCTCTTCTGCTACTGTTGTGTGTTTGAGTGAGACACGTCGGCTTGTGCAGGTACTGCTGGGACCTACCTTGTTTTCAAAACCTGAACAAAGCATCAGAGAGTCATAGTTCAGGCTGAAAGGCACTTCTGGCAATCCAACAATCAGCTCAGGGGCAACAAGAACCATTTCTCCAAGATGGAGATTTCACAGCTTGTGTAGGTGGTCTGCTTAAACATTTGACTACCCTTGTTGTAGTTTTGTTCCTTTTTAATTAATTATCCATGTGGAATTTCTATGTTCAGCTTCTATCTGTTCTTTTGCCCTGTTCCTGTAGACCTCCAAGGGAAATCCATCTCAGGCTATTACACCTTCCTGTTAGGTAACTGTAGACAGTGATAAGCTTTCCCCAGAGCCTTGTTTTATCTAGGCTGGAAATACCCTGCTCTCTCAGTATCTCCATCTATGTCCTGTCCTCCAGCCCCCTGACCTTCTTAGTGGCCATCCACAGGACTTGCTGCAGTGCATCAACATCTCTTGACCCATTACAATAACATTGTCTCACAGGTGCTGAGCAGAGGCAAATGGTCATTTCCATCAACCTACTGTAATGCCTTAAGAGGGGAGTAATGAAAGAAAAAAATTGGCTTTGTAAAGCCAAAACTTGGCATTGGCTGTAAAGCTTAGCTTTTCTCAGCAGGATCCCAGCATGTGGCTGTTTTAAAACCCATAGAAGGAAAGTGAGTTTCAGTCAGACTAGAACAAGGTGAACCTCAGGGCAAACAAAGCAGCAGTGAAGTGTGCCCTGGAGAGGTCTACCTCAGAGTCAGCTATGGCTTGGCTAGGTCTCTGGGATCCTCAGCTATGTAACCGATGAGTCTGATGGGAGCTTCAGGTCCGTGTAACAAGGTGCATCAGGTTGTGTTCCTTCTTTCCCTGTACTGCCTACTGCTTAATGTCTGGTGCAAGCAGTTTTTCCATTACCATTTGAAGGACTGGGATCCATTCGTAAACAGACCAACTCCTAGTGGGGCTTTCTAGCCACAAGTTTCCCTTAGCTAAAAGAAAACAGTGTATCTTACTAAATAAATGATTAGACATCAATGGTTTTCTGCCTTCTAGAGCAGAATTATTTGGAAGCGTGAAGGGAAATTGTTTCAGCAGTATAAAACCACTGCCCTTTGCACTTGCATCTTTCCCATTGAGTAATCCTTCATTCATTGTTTACTTAATGAGAAAAGAAAGAGGTTAGTTTATAAAACTAAATTTAAAAAAAAAAAAAAACAAAACCAAAAACACAATGAAGACTTTATTTGTAGACCAAAAACCTGAATTAAATGAATAGTCTATCCATTAGTGCTGTCGTTTGTGTCATGCTCCACTGAGGACAACACACAGACCTGCTAGTATTTTGTTCTTTCTGGTGAAGACCACAGGCTCTCTTCAGTGAGGGTCCAAGACAGCAATCTGCAGCAAGAGCTTTCTAAAAACTTTTCTTACATGGTGAAATAATTTCAGTTCCCAGTCTGTGACAGGCTCAGCCTCTCAGGGGTTTCTTAAATTTAATAGATAGGCATAGGAATAATTGACAGAACTGATCTTGCTGCTGTCTGAGTAATTTGTAAGTTCTCATGAACATCCACAGAGAGCTTCTGCAAAAAAAAGAGAAAGAAGGCCTCCTTAATTCATTTTCTCTGCTCTAGAGAACTCTGTCATACCCGTGTTATAATTTAGCAGTTTCTAGTCTGTTTCTGTTGGCTAAAGGATGTTGCAGAGTTTGGAATGAAACCAAGGTGGAGAGCGAAGTTTTGCATTTCAGCTGGGTCTCCCATGGTTCATCGTTATTAGTCAGTGCAAGTCTGAAATCTCCACCATCCTGATCAGGTAGAGAAGGTTAATAGGGACAGGAGCAGGATAGCTGTGCCATGAGCTAAATGAGACCAGGTTATATCTACATGGATGATATATATCTACTTGGTGCTGGGGCTGGCCCGCGGCTAAAGCTGCTGTATCTCCTTTCTTAAGTGTCCCCCGTTAAGGCACAGCAGGGAAGACCTGGGCATGTGCAGGTCTGTAATGGCTTAGAAAGAATGATCAGTTCATGAAGACACCTAGGAATAAAGCTTGGTTCCTTTTGGGAAGATGGGGATTACTGTGAAGTGTAGGCCTTCATCTCAGGACTATGACTGAAATTAAAGGAAATACATGAGCAAGGTTGGTCTCCTCACTGAACTTTAACAGTTACCCTGTGGACATGGAGGCTTCATCGTCTGTCTTTATCTGATGGGGCATGAGGGCTTCTAAGTCCCAACTGCTGCCCTGCTGACAGGAGCTTGGAAGAGTTTGTTCTTCACTAACTTCCCATCACTTGTGTCAGCCAGTCCTAAACCTTGATTTCCAGATTGCAGTAGCAAGAGCGAAATGCAAATTGTGAAAGCAAGTAGTAGACATTAAATGAAACCAGTGCCACGGGACCTATGTAGGTTTTACTATGAAAGAAAAAGCTGGAGCAGAAATGTTTTACCCATCCTTATGTCAGGCGTATTCATGACTCTTGAGTGTAACCTGCAATTTGTCTTCTGACATGATAGAATTTTACTGCTTAAACATTACTTGTTTCTGTATGTATGTATTTTATGTCTATGTAATATATATGCATAAAGTATATACATTTATAAGTAAATATATATGAATTGCAAATGAATATGTCTATATATGAAGAGTGTGTCGCTGTTGCTCTAACGTAGCTTTCTGGCACACAGGAGTATATGCAGTTTTTGGAAAGGGGGGCTCTTGAAATGCAGCCAGATCTGTTAAATGTTCAAGGAACATCATAATTATTGCTGCGAATATCTTTTAGGTGCTAGCTGGAAAAAATTGCAAATATTTTTGTTAGAGCATGTATTTGTAACCTGTTCAATGTATCACCTGTACAGTTGTATGCCAGCTGGCTTCCTTTCAGAAATGTAGTATTGAGGAGATACATATATATAATTTTTTTTTTTTTATCATTGTGATGTATTTGTATCCTGTTGTCATGTTTTAATGGGAGTCTGACCCTTCTGTAATATCTCCTGGAAATAATTGGGAAACATAAGCCTGTGCTTTTTTTTGATATATTGGCAGAATTGTTCTTGGCTTCAGTTTTGGGCATTCAAGTGATTTATTCTTTTTTTCCCTTGCAATTCAAACTTGAGTAGTTGTGCTTGCCAATGGTTACATCAACACGGCAGTGCTCATTTTGTCTAGAAGGTACATAAGCTGAAATGTCTGAAATGTGGCTCTGGAGTGTGTTTGGGTTTCTGGAGTGAACTGCAGAGCAGGTGGGTTCTGTGGCTGACGATGGCTCATAGAGTGAGCATTGGGTCAGAAACGCCTCCAAACACCATGTGCTTGCTGGCTTCTCTTTGTCTTCCCAGGGAGTGACTTGTGGTTGTGGTTCTGCTAATGCTGTGAGCTGCCTGTGCCTCACTTGAGGTTTTGAATGTTTCAGGACACATCAGTTTTGATGGCCATGTTTGAACACAGGACTGCTGTTTGAGGGGGAAGTGTCCTACAATGCAACCAACTTCTGTAATGCTAACATTATTTTGAAGGAAGTCAGGGGTAGTGCTGGCAAAGCTGAATACAGTCAGAAGCAGCCTCAGCTCTTGTGGTTTACCCCTCTGCCTCTGTAGCCCATTCCTGCTGGGACAAGGGCCACTCCGTGGGGTGGCTGAGTGAGACCTTCTAATGAAACCTGAATCAAAGTTAGGATCTGTAAGAAGTCTCCACTGGTTTCCTAGCTTCTAGCCTTGGCAGTTAGCTGCATTGTCCACTCGGGTTTGTGTTTTAGCTTTTCTGGTTCAGTTCTGAGAGCAAGGACAGTGCATTTTTTTAGTGGACGCTCTTTTCTGTGTTATCCTTCCTGCAGAAGTCCTCCAGGGATGAGGAACCCACCTCTGTGGTGGGCTCAGGCATGTCTCTTCCGCCCCTGAATTCTCCCTAGATTGTGTTATGGTCTCGAGGGGAAGATCATGGTAATGTAAACATTACTTTTTGTGTGTTTGTTTTGGTAGGCTGTTCTGCTTAAATGTAGGAGAAAACCACAGCAGATTGGAGAAGCCGAAATTGCGTGCCCATAGTTCATGGGGGGGACTGTGGGCAGGATATCCTCAGCCCCTGCTGGCAGGGCTGCGTCATCCTGCCGCAGCGAGCAGCCAGAGCGAGAAGAGCAACCCGAGATGCACAACATGTAAATATTCCATAAATACTGGGGATTTGGCAAGGAGGCAGTGCCAGCTTCCTCTCTCCCTGAAGATACCACCATATGGCCAGAGATGAATCCAGTTATTTCAGCAGCATTGGCAAAACTCAACTTCGGCTCCCCACCGCTCCTCAGCTGGCACGAGCACTGCCTCTGTCTTCTCAGAGCTGGGGCCCTTCAGGGTAAGGGAGGACCAGGGAAAGCAGGGAGGAGTACTGTTGTGGGAGTACCAGGACTTCTGGGGATGACACCTGGGGTGCGAAGTGGGCAAGGTGGTGGTTAAACCAGTGGGCTTGGGTGAAGGGCAGTGCATCCTCGTCCTCAGTCCACCACCTGCTTGATTCAGATTCGGGCTTCCCATGAGATTCCAGTGGGATTGTGTCGTAAGGTGGAATGACTGTCAGCAGATCACTGTTACGACATAGTACTGCACTGAAGGTATGAGTTTATAGCAGTCAAAAGATCTAGGCATGTTCCCACAACCTTTCCTCACTTCTGTGTATTGTCCCAGTTAGGTGACATATAAACCGAACAGGAGAAGGAGGTGGCACTGGGCGTGCTGTGCACCTGCTTAGCACCTTGGACCCTGCTGCTCTGCCTCAGAGCACAGCGCTGCAAGGGGCTGCTAGAGCAATAAAACACCATAGGGGCTTTTGTGTAGGCTTTGATAGTGGGAAACAAGCTACTGCTACAGCTCCTCCTCTGAAAGTCATTGCTCATTGGTTTGTGGCAAACCTCAGGTTCACAGTCTTCAGTGGCAGCACTTTTCTAGCCCTACATTACTGCTACAAATGGAAGGTGCAAGCTGTGTTTTAAAATAATTTATTTTCTCCTTTTTGAAGGAAGGATGTATTTCAAAGAGTGGAAATGTCAGAGGTAAAAATTCATGTCCAACTCTTGGCTCCAGTCTTCTGTACATAGCCTTTCTCTTTCCATGCCATCTGTCTGTTGAAATTAATGCTTTAATAACCTCTGCAGGGTAGCACTGCCATGTATTTTTTCCAATGTTCAAGTCACTTTTTGACTTTAGAGATTAAGCTGAAGTTCCCAGGTGTCCTTGTGGACTGTGAAAATGCCCAAGCTGGAGCATCACAGACTCTTGAAAAGGGGGAAGATATGGGAGATGGTGGTTTCTCTGGGCTTTTCCTGGGCTCACTTTGTTAGCTGCAGCTCCTAGGGGAGGGAACCATAATGTGCAACGCCTTGCTGCCCCTCTGCTTCTGGCAGCCCGTCCTTGCCTGCTGCTCTCCCAAGTTCAAGCACAGTCTCTTTGGAGTGGCCCTAGAGCTGTCAGTCTTCTGACTTACGTGGTGGATTATTTTCCCTTCAGAAGTAACCAGAGCCTGAGACTACCACACACTGTACTTGTTTAACAGAAGGAAAACTGGAAGTGTTGTAACCCAAATTGCAATAGGTCCTGCATTTATCATCTTGCTCTGCCACTGCAAGCATCTCCTTAGCTGGGCTCAGGATTGTCTAGATACCAACTGCACCTGCAACATGCTCTTGGAAACCTCTTTCTTTCTACTACCCATGGTTTCTTTGCTGCATTCTCTTTTCTATATAGGAGATGGTTGGGTTTTCCTTAGCTTTGGTAGAGTGTGTAACATGGCAGTGCCGCATGTGTCTTTTGTTGCTGGCTGCTGCATTTCAGGAACTTTCTGCCACTTCAAGCTGATAAGCCACCAAAACATCTCACCCTAAATCCATGAATACAGTCTTCCTATGAGCCACCACCCTCCTTTGCCAAGGTCTTCCTTTGGTCATGCCAGCCTATGGTGGACATTGTGTTTATCTGGAGACTAGTGTTCTTGTTAGGCAGTAATTGTCACACTAATTGCTTCCTGATAACTACGTGGTATCAAGCAGGTTGCACGGAGCAGATTCCCCTGCATATTATCCTGACAGTTTGTGTGCCCTGACACACTCTGGGTGTCTGTTAACTGCCTGAGGATGTCACCTCTTACCCTCAGTTTGTATACCTGAAGATGGACGGTGCTTTCTTTCTTTTGTGTCCAGATATGGTGCATCCCTTTTATTTTGTACCTTGGAGCCTTTAATTACTCTCAGCAAGTCCTTTTCACACTTCGAAAATCCTGAAGCAATTTCAATTTGAATTGCTTTCTCCGAGGCTTCTGTTTAGATGCGTGCACCTGCTCTGGGATCCCACTGGTAATTGGGCTGTAATAGTTATGATCCTTTAAATGCGCTTAAGGTACCATGAGCTTTAAGAGTTGATAACGATGCAATCTGGCATCTCAGCACCACCTTTGCCTTGTCTCTGGGCAAAGCGTTTTGATTGTATTGTTTTGCCTCATGAAGATTACAAATACTCACACATTGTAGAACTTCGATGTATCTAATTAAAATGCTACCCTATGCTCACATACCCGTCCTGAAGGTTTGGGTCATGGGTTGCTTGCTCCTCAGTTCCCACTCTACCACCTCCCTGCTGATTTCAGTGAAAGTTTTGCCAGAACAATACCTTAGAAGTGTGGCTCACTTGAGCAGTCATGGTCGTTTGTGCACCAACTCAGGCTTATGCTGAAGGGATACTAAACAAAAAATACTAAAAAACTTACTTGTCTTGTCCTTGCACAGAGCAAACCTTTTTCCTGGGTCTGGTCTAGCACTTAAACATGGAATTTCCTCTGGTTTGTGTGATACCTTCGAATTTGTGTTGTGGGCACAATGGTTTAGTGCACATGATGGTGTTTGGTTGAGGCTTGAGCTTTATGATTTTAGAGATCTTTTCCAAGCTTAATGATCTTATGGTTCTATATCATGAATAGATCACAGTTTTTAAAGTTCTCTGCTGCCTTACTTCCCCTCTAAGGAGTGAGGGAAAACAAAGAAAAGAGAAGGACATCTCTCTCAGACACATCTCAAGAGGTGTGCAGCCTGTAGCATGCTGCTGCACTTAGAATATAAAATTTCCAAAACTACATGTTACAAGTGTGATAATGAACTGAAAGTAAAAATGGTTCATTTTGCTATGAGTTATTCTTTGAGGCTTTAATTGGACTCACATGAGCTAGCTTTGTTGCAGTGCAAGAATGGATTTGCTTCAGAATTAGACACGTGTTGCTCAGCAAACCAGAGCTGCAGCATCCAAGTGGCACCAGGGAAACCTTACCCTCAAAGGGGCTTCCCAGGATGAACTGAGGAAGGTCTCTGTGTGGGAGAGGAGCCAGAAGCACCTGCAAGCCACCAAGATTCAGGAATTTATCTGCTGGTACTGGAGGCCCTCTCCACTTTTTGAATCCCTCTCAGATGAACATGAGGTTAAGGTTGTTGCTGTGAGATGGAAGGCTTTACTTCACTCTGAAAGTCCTCTAAGCAGTTCTGAAAAAGAAAAGGGGATACAAAATGGTACTAATGGGAACTGCTATAATGGGTGCTCTCCCTTCCAGAAGGAATTTAAGGACATGTTGTGGTGTAACCCCAACCAGCAACTAAACATCATGCAGCCCTTCATTGACTTCTCCCCACTTCCAGGGGAATGGGGAGAAGAATTGAAAAGAAAAACAAATAATGTAAAAGTCATGGGTTGAGATAAGAGTTTAGTAACTTAAATATAACAATAGTTGTAATGAAAACAAAGATAATAAAACTGTCTGCTCATGATTTGGATGGGTGGGTGCTTCTCTGGGTTAAAAGCTAGCTGAGTAGCTGAGCCCAGAGAGTGGTGGTGAATGGAGTTAAGTCCAGTCGATATCTGGTCGCTAGTGGTGTTCCCCAGGGCTCATTAGCAGGGCCAGATCTCTTTAGTATCTTTATCAATGATCTGGATGCAGGTGATTCCAAATTAGGTGTGAATGTTGATCTGCTTGAGGGCAGGAAGGCTCAGCAAAGAGATCTGGACAGGCTGGTTTGATGGCCTGAGGTCAACTGTATGAGGTTTAACAAAGCCAAGTGCCAGGTCCTGCACTTGGGACACACCAACCCCACTAAAATAAGGACATTGAGTCGCTGCATTATGTCCAGAGAAGAGCAACAAAACTGGTGAAGGGTCTAGAGAGAAAGTCTTATGAGTGGTGGTTGAGGGAACTGGGGCTGGTTAGTCTGGTGAAGAGGTGGCTGAGGGGAGACCTCACTGCTCTCTACTGTTATCTGAAAGGTGGCATTTGATCTCTTCTCCCTAACTATCAGGTGACAGAACGAGAGAAGATGGCTTGAAATTGTGTCGGGGGAAAGAACAGTCAGGCATTGGAATAGGTTGCCCACGGAGGTGGTGGAGTCAGCATCCTTGGAGATGTTTGAGAAATGTGTGGAGATGGCACTTCAGGACATGGTTTAGTGGTCATGGTGGTCTTAGGTCTTGATGATTGTAAAAGCCTTTTCCACAGGAAACAATTCTTTATTCTGTGAAGATGACACATAAACCCCCAAAAAGCACAAGTGGTGCCCAGTGTAGTTGCTCACTGCCAGGCAGCGACTGGCACCTCTTGGCCAACTTTCGTCACTTCACATACTAAGTGTGTTATCCTGTGGTATGGAATATGCCTTTGGCTGGTTTGGGCCAGCTTCTTGTGCACCTCCTCACTTGGAGAGCATGGGAAACTGAGAAGTCATTGACTTAGGGTAAGAACTACTTTAGTAACAACTAAAACCTCAATGTGTTATCAATATTATTCTCACACTGAATCCAAACCACAGCACTGCACCAGCTACTAGGAAGGAAACTAACTCAGTTGCAGCAGAAACCAGGACAGGCCCCAAAGCAGAACCACCAATGGCTCAGGTAACGTGTTGCATCCAGGACAGCACTTTTCTTAGGAAAGTGCTTGTGCTTTGGCTCCCTGAGAGGTAGAGCTGGGATGATACTCTGACTTGTTGTTTGACTAGCATGGCTTGGACGTACAGAGAACTTGAACATGGGAACTGTCATTTAGTGGTCTCTTTAAAGTCACAACCATGATTATGTGATGAAGTTCTCAACCCACTGCAATATTATATAAGTGATTCTCATTAATGACAGTGGGAATTACTCAGAGCTGTACAAGTGCATCACTACACGAAGTGTGCTCTGTCAGTTCACTATTAATGTTCAAAGAAAGTCCAAACAGAGTCTTTTCTGACTCAAGTGAGCATAAATTAGTGATATTTTCTGGAAAAAAAAGTCTGCTATTTTAGTCTTTTATAGAAAGGTGAACCACTCATACTTAGAGGTCCTCTAAAATAAGGAATTTCTAATGTATGTGCTATGTTAGCTGTTCCCATGATTATAACTGCAGATGCTTAGCTACCGTTTGCTGGTTACTGATGGGCAACAGCCTAGCTCTGATTTTAGGTGCTTCTGACCATCTCTGCTGGCCCACTCAGGCCCAGGACTTCAATTCTGCCTATTTCTCACCAGGGGACAGGAAAAGTTGGTTTCATCCTGCTTGCAGTTACGTCCTGTAATAAAATGGGATGAGGAGACTACAGGCAGCAGAAGAAAGGGATAAGCAAAATCAGAACTTGTGTTTTTAGTCTAGTGAAATATGTCAAAGAGCTTACTGTGTTTGAAGTGCCCATTGAAGTGAGCAAAAAGGACTGTATTTATGTGAGCTACAGAAAGTGGCCAATATTGACCTTTGCTTGATGTTTCTGGGTTACTCCTCATTCCTCTGCTCGGTTTGTATCAGCAACAAGCTTTCAAGTTGCTTTCTTCAGATTCTGGTTTTACGTTTTTTTGGCTAAAGTTGGCATGAAGTTAAAATCTGAGTTCCAGCAGCAAGCGTTATTTTAGGTACAGGTCCTGTCCTGCATTGCACTGAGTACAGCTATACAGCCTTTGCCTCTGGCTCACCTTCCTCCCATGGGTTGCAGGCTCAGGCTGTGTCTGTTAGCTGCGTGCTGCCGTATTGCATGCCCCATCCCCACGAGACCTGTGGCTGATTTGCAATAGGCTGTTACAAATAATTTTCTTTATTATTCTTACTATTATTACATATTTTTTATGGAAACTACTTCACTTAAATGAGAGAAAGTAAAATTTTCTGTTCCTGACAGATACTGACAGCTTCGAAACAGTGCAGGACGTGGCGATTGCACCCCAGCAATGCCACTGACTTGGAAGAAGGTTCACCAAAGCAGATTAGTCTTGGCCCTTGCCTTGGAAATGATAAATGCCAAAGCTAACCTTTATAACAGCACATTGCAGGTGACTGTCCCAGGGTTACCCACTGGGAAGGTCCATGCTCGAGGCTGCGCAAGCTGAATTTCATCAGTTTTCATGTCTACAGCAAATACCCTGGTGAGGTAGAACTTTGTGCCATGGGTGGCTTGTTGCAAAGCTTCCTCATCTTTTCAAATAAGTCCTGAAGGTCTTAGAGATCATCAGCCGCTAGGTTAGTAATGCAGAGGATGATTATGTATCCCTCCAAGGGATATCCAGAGTCATAGGTGGAGTGTGGAGCTAGAGGACAGGCGCAGAGAAAGTGTATTTCCATTATTCAACTGAGCAGTGGCCAAACCCCATCCCAGTGCATGGACATGCATGGGGCAGTTACTCAGATTAGGGGAAGCTGACATTACAATACCTCAACAGAAATAACAGAATACTGAAATAAATCCTATTTGATGCTTAAGTAAGGATTTCATCCTGCTGTGTCTGTACACAGATACAAAACAGTTTATGATTCCAAGAGTTTGATCTTTCCTTTCACAATATTTTTCTTTCCAACTCACAGTATTTTAACTGTGTAAATTGCTGTAAGGAAATAAAGAAGATAGTCATGTAGTACTTACACAGAATAAAGTATTGGGAACCATGGACCTAGGAAGGTCCAGTTGCTTAGATATAGTGCATACTGTATTGGATATTAAAAAATAGAAGTTCTTGAATGTTTGCTGCTTTCCTGTTGTTAAAAACAGTCAGACAAGAGACCATGTGAAGGGTCCATGTCCCCCTTGCCCTGTGACGCAGCAACAGTTACAGGCTGTTGTACAAAAAGTTCCCCAAGCATCCCACCACGCTTACCGTCTCTGCTGCATGACAACTGTTAGTGCCAGATGTGCCTCACCAGGAACACTGGGCTCCTAAGCTTTGGCCAGCTTTTAGACTGCTGTGCCAGTTAAACCTCCCTGAACCTGATCCTTGGCTGCAGGATACGTAAGGCCTCAGGAGCCTGACCGAAGTATGGTTTTCTCTCAGGTGCAGGTGTGGGTCAGTGGTGGCAGCTGGGTACAGCTCTGAGCGCCCACTGGGCAAACCCGAGGAGGGCAGACAGTTGTTCAGAAAAGGAGTAAAGATACTTTTATTCCAGCAACTAGGAGTAATTTGTATTTTGATTTTCTTAGCAGCTATTTATCTGAAACTTTTGGGAGAAAAGCTGTCTCTTTATTAAATATTTAACACCCTTGCCTTCAGCTGTGGACTGAGAAAGCTCCCAATCCACATGTGAGTCACCAAGAACTCCTCCAACAAAGCCAGATGAAGTCCAGATTGGAGATTGCTGCAGGAAAAAAAAGTTTGCTGATTTGGAAGAAGGCCAAAATGGTTCACATCTCTTATATATCACAAAGCAAGCACAGCAGTGGCTCTGTTGTGTACATGGATGAGGACATTTAGAGTCCCAGATTTTGAGATCTCAATATGCTAGGCAGCATCGCACCCTGTATAGTGCAGAGAAGCAGTGCTCCCCATAACTGGGTTACCGCTGTTGAGATCTGTATGCAGACACACCACAAATGGCAAGACATAGAACTGTTTTCCTTAGCAATAATTTACCAATGGAACGAAGTACTGTTTTTAATCTTAGTCTGCTTAATTTTCACCTCCAGCTGTCAGCTGACGTGCATCTCTCTACAAAGCAAGGAGAAACATGTTTGAAGGTGCTCTGCTCTCTCAGCACACCAGCCTGGGACTTGTCTTCAGAGAGCATGAATGCAGGCTCCTGCAAAACCAGTGTATGGCAGCAGATCATGATAAGGATGATGTGTGATAAAACAGATGACGAAATAGATTATGGCTAAAGTTGAATCTATTCTAGTACTACTGGTGGTGAGTAGTGTTGTGCACTGTGCTTCCACGTACGCATGGCGCTTGTAACCCACTGCTGTTTATTTCTGTTGAAGTGATAGGAACCGAATGAGTAAAATTAAGATGAAACTTCTTTGGCATGTTTGCTCCCTTTAACCAAATTGTTTTCAACATCCAAATGAATTATCTGCTGCAGGGACAGATGGCAGTCTCTGTCCCACAGCCAATTGCAGAGCCATCTCCAGCAGTGGTTTTACACATCTTTCCACTGTGGGCCACTTAAACATTTTTCACGGCAGTGTGGGTTCCTTGTGTGGCAAATGTACATCTGCTGACAAGAAGCTTACTCCACCTCGTTACTGTTTGCAGATACTTAAAACGTGGTTCTCAGTATTTTTGTTGGTACGCAGAGGTAGTTTATGTGTACTTTGAAACTACTTCTGCAAGGAAGGCGTAGACGTAAACCACTTTTCATAGACTATATGCTCTGAGTACTTTTAAACAACCTATTGTAGTTCATGGGCCTGATTCTGATTTCAGAGCAGTGATTATATGTCAGCATGTGATAAGGTTATTCCTAATTTAATACTCTGTAAATAAAATCTGTGTTTTTCCAAGGTGCCAAGCTTAGAATTACAGGCTTTATAGGTCTCTGCCTGCCTAAGAATGGTGCTTGTTGGAAGGTGAGGAGTAACACCAGCAATATTTGTTGATGGCTTTAGCAACAATTGAGCAGCATGAAGTGGCCAACATATTCTGGCACAGGCTGCTTTGCTTCTTTGACCTCCTCTGCCTTGTGTAGGTGCAACCTTTGTAGACACCTGGCTTTTGGGTAGCCAAGGTTAATGGATATGACTTCTTCTGTGTTTGGCCTCTACTTTCTTGAAGGTGAAAATGAGATTACTAAAAGTCAGTTTGAACACTAAAAACTGAAAGCAGTCAGATACCACTTTGACAAGTATTCTGCGAATACTCAGAGACAAGTTGGTTGTCCTGGTTTAGGCTTGGGTAGAGCTATTTTTTTCCTTCTTAGCAGCTAGAGTAGTGGGATTTGGTATGAGAAGAATGCTGATAATACGTTGATGATTTTAGTTGTTGCTAAGAAATGAAAGACTCTTAACTTCCCATATCTTGCTAGTCTGCAGGTGCCTCAGAAGCTGGGAAGGAGCATAGCCAGAGCAAAGGACCCAAAGTGGCTGATGGAATACTCTGTATTATACAACATCATGCTCATTGTATAGATGAGGGTTGGCCAGGTTGCTCTTTCTCGCTTTTCTGGGGTTGTGGTTTCAGGATTTTCTCTGCTCTATGGTTGCCAGCTGAGAATGGGCTGGGCATTGGTTGGCAGGTGATGAGCAATTGCATCGTGCATCACTAATTTGTATTTCCTACTATTACTCTTATTATCATTACTATTAATTTAAATTGTTTTTATCTCAACCTATGAATCTCCTTACCTCTACCCCTCCAATTCTCTTGTCCTCTCCCTGGGGCAGGGGAGGACGAGTGAGTGGCTGCACAGTGTTTGGCTGCTGGCTGGGTTTAAACTATGACAGTGATCAGGAGATAGTTTGTACCAGTGTTATGGAAAATGTTAAGACTCTTAAATTAAAACTTATTGCTTAGATGTGCTGCAACAGGTACCTGGGTGACCTAAGGTATAAGGTCTCCTCACAGTGAGGAAGCGATGTGACCATCCACCCGTGCCTGAGCTGGCTGATACAGCTGGCAACCTCATTCCCTACCCGTGGCTCAAACTACCTAATACTGGAGTTGCCAGCCTCTTTGATGAAAGGCAGGTTCATTTATCAGATTGTTGAGCATTAGGGGCAGGGGATTAGATTTGCAGTGTAATCTTCTAGCAACATTCTCTTGATCCGGAGCTGGTGCTTTACAGAAGAGCTCTTCTCTCTCCGGCATTGCAGTGGCCTGCTGGGGGAGGACTGTCCTCCACCTTCACGTGGAGATAGGGAGGCTGCTGCTGACCTGATGTTTGTGAAGGGCACAGCTGCACCGAGCAAAATTAGTTCTGTGCAGGACAGTTAAGTAGATTGGATTCTCTCAGTTGTAGCTGATTTACTTTCATCTAGGTTCTCTTTGCAAAGCCATTTAAAGTCCATTCCCTTCTTCCCCCCACTGTCCATCTATGGGAAAATACCAAAAAGGGGAAGATTTCTCCCTGGGCTCTGGTTGTGCTTTGAGCCCTATCCTCACACCTTTCCAGGAAAGTGTATGGACAGAAGCTGAGCTGGGATTTGTAGTTGCTCTGGAGTTTCAGGCTGTATTTCATCCTATCACAAATGTTGCAAGGCCAGTAGGGTTGATCTTCCGCTGTGCCAGCTGACTGTAGCTTTGTACTGCCTGCTTTGAATCAAGACCCTGCAGTGACCCATCTGCAGATTCCTGGTAACATTGCTGCAGATGTGGCTGAGCCCATTTTCAGTCCAGCTTTTTTCCTTTTGGCTGAAAGTCTCAGCAGATTTTGGAGCCTGATGGAGCCAGTTAATTAAGAATCAAAAGGCAGGCAAAGCCTGTGAATTCTAATCAAGAAGAAAAAAATACACTGAAGTGAAGTGAGCACCAGATTTTGGCAACTTAAGTCTAGTCACTGGGAAACGTGCCAGGTACATTTCTGTACTGGCAAATCATGGCATATGGTCAAGTGTCAGAAGCCCATTCACTGTCAGCATGGTGAGACACCAGAGTGAGAGCAGTTTCCACCCAGACATGTTTTACTTCAGTGACTTTTCCAGTGGGATTTAATTATGGGAGCTTTGCCTTCTGCCCTGGAAAAAGCCTCTCCGTTTCCAGACATCCTCCTGGTTTCATTCCCTTTCACTGTAATCGTGGTTAAACCTGAAGTCTACAGCTATTCCTGTCTGGTGAGTTTGGAAAGCGGTACTGGAGGTTGTGGCAAACAACCAGCACGGGGAGATACCAGTGGTGGATCACCCACAGTGCAAGTGAGTAAATTTGATAGGAAGATCTACTTAAGGTCTGTGCAGAAGCAAGCAGCTTGTGAAGGGGATGTTTCCTTCTTTGCAATGTCACCTTCAGCCTGTTTATAAAATCCATGCCTCCTGGAACTATATGGAAAAAGGGGATATTGTTGTAATTTAAGTAAAAGGGAGCTGCTCTGTTTTATATTCCCTCCTCCCCAAATCTGTAGCTGATGCAGAGTTAAAAGCAGATAAGCCTTAATTGCTCCCAGAGCTCCATGTCTTTCCTCTCTGGATATCAGCACCACTTGGTCCTATGCAGCAAGGTCCAGCATGGCTGGGGGAGCCAGGACAGATGCAGAAAGGTCTGTGTCCCCCATCCCTGAGGCCCTGCTTGTTGCAGTGTCCTTGTGCCAGGCAGGCCCCTTAACTCCATCACGCTTGTCAGCTATGTTGACACAGATTCTGGCTGACTCCAGGATCGTGGCATGTTGCACAGAAGCACAGAATTAACCAGGTTGGAAAAGACCTCCAGGATCATCGAGTCCAACCTGTCACCTAACCCTTCTAATTAACTAACCCATGATACCCATGTAGCCTCCTCTTAAACACCTCCAGGGATGGTGTCTCCACCACCTCCCTGGGCAGCCCATTCCAATGCCAATCACTCTTTCTGTGAAAAACTTTCTAACATCCAGCATAAACCTGTCCTGGCACAGCTTGAGACTGCGTCCTCTTGTTCTGTCCCTGGTTGCCTGGGAGAAGAAACCAACCCCTGCCTGGCTACAGCCTCCTTTCAGGTAGTTGTAGAGAGCAATGAGGTCTCCCCTGAGTGTCCTTTACTCCAGGCTGAATGACCCCAGCTCCCTCAGCTGCTCCTCGTAGGCCTGTGCTCCAGCCCTCTCACCAACCTTGGTGCCCTTCTCTGGACACCTTCCCGCACCTCAGTTGTGCAGATCATCCTGTAAGTGATGCTCCAGTGTCCTGGGGTAGAAACTGCTGCGAAGCAGAAGCACCATATCAGCTGACTGTAAATGCAGCCAAGTCAAGATTTTTCGATTCCGCTTTCCTTTCTAAAAGTTTTGGTAACTTTCATTTTCCTGTACTGACCCTGGTTTGTCTTTTTTCCTTCTATTACTTTTTATTGGCATCTCCCTTTATATTGCACTAGTCCTGTACTGCCTTGCGTCAGCATCCTTTGTGCTTCAGAACAGGCACGAAGATTTTAGGTTTTCGGTTCATGCAGGGGCATGAAGTACTTGACCATTCTTTTATCTTTACTCTTTTAATGTCAGAGTGTGTCACATCTGGTATTAATTGGTGAAAAATAATGACTCTAATTTGCCGATTTGATTGTCTGGGAAAACAGTAGAGAGTGTCACTCAATAAATGAATGCCCGTTAGTCTTTTGACTTTGTCTGTTTGCCACCAGCCACTGTCTACTAAAGTGGCTTGTTATATGGTGCTGTAAACAACTTTTCCAAAATACTGGTATTTGTGTAGCAGAATTACTACTTGAGAGGGCTGTAGCCAAAGGATTTCAGGCTTAATGAGAGGAGGTTGGGGCCTGAAGAAGTCCTGGGGTCAGTGGTGGCTGAGACATATCTGAGACAGTCTCCTCCAGGCCATCCACTCTTCTAGGGGAGAGAGAGGAGACCTGCTGGTTCAGTAATAATCCTGGAGGAGTGACAGCACATGTGCTCGTCCCATCTTCTGCTGTTCTGGGTGCAGGGACAGAGGAGCAGCTGGCTGAGGAAGTGGCCTTTACTCTCCACCTGGAGTTGTCTTCTGCATGTGGGTTTCTTAGCCCACAGCACAGGCTGCTGCTTTGTTGATGCCCAGCATAAATAAGTATATTTGTCCACTGTAAGAATTTTAACCATTATTACTGAACATGAGCTATTTCCAACGCAAGCTGTCCAAAAGCCACAATCTTTTCAGACTTGCTGACAGGGACACAGGAAAAAGAAGTCAGGTTCTTCCTGGGAGTGCAAATGAAAAAGTTGATCCACCTGTTGCCTGCGAGACAAAACGCAGACTGCCAGTACGCTTTGGCAGGGCACTGTCTCTCCATCCTGACAACCCCCTCTCTAACACTATGGGTCTCCACTGCCTTGCCAGCTGATCTGCAGTCAAAGCAAAGGAAGCTGGTGGCAGTGCATGGTTATTTGGGTAGCATATGTAGATGGTGACAAGCCTGGTAGCTCTTCTATCAGAAGACAACTGTGTATTTGTGAAAATGGACTTTTTGAGGATCAAATGCCAGGTGTTTGTTTGAGTTGGAGAAAGCCCTGAAAGAAGCGTATTCTGAAAACTGACACGTTCTGTATGACTATTCCAGTATGTGCCATCTGTCAGAAGCATATCCAAATATTTATGTATTTTGATTATTGTAACTGCTATGCAGATACTGAAGCTTATAAATAATTGCATTTTCAGCAATCATTTTATTACTCTTTCATGACTTGATAATAATACCTTGCATGTGTCTGTTCAGGTTTTGGTATAGGGAACAGAGTCACCATGTGGCTGTGCAAGTGACACCCTTCACACAAAGAGCCTGTGGATAGGGGATGCCTGAGCTCATGTCCCCTGTGGGTCTGCAACAGCTCCCACTCAATTCATCTCCTTGGGCTTCAGTCTGTGCTGCACTTTCCTTCAACTCAAACCCGCCTTGTCAAGTGACTGTGCTTAGATTGGCAAATGATATAATGTGACTAATTATGTTTAATGCAGATAATGTCTTAGAATCAAAATAAAGAGTGGATTGCAAACAGATCGCTAAAGGGCACGAGGCACAGAACTGACACCGTATTTATTGCCAACAGCAGCACTGAAGTGCTAACAGCTGCTCAGCTCTGGCAAGTGTGGCCTCTTTGCAGACTTTTCCAGAAGAAGGGCTAAGTGCATTGTAAGCACATTATTGCTGATAATAGTAATTATTTTAGTAGAGCTCTAAATGTTTTGTAAAATATTTTTATCCCAATTTTGCAATGCTGCAAACAGTGGCACAGAGAAACAGCCTCCTTGGCTTGGAGGCGTCACCGCTGGCCATGGGGCTGGCCTTGGCCCTGGCTGCAGGACTGCTGCCTCTCTTTGGACCACCTTGCTCTCTCCAGCTGACTTCAAAAGTAGGTGTGTCACCTCCCTATCTCTGCCTTTGTTTCCACAAACGTTAGCCAAGAGAGGGCAGTAGATGGAGAAGAGCACCGATGTGCAAGCCGATCTGAGTGTTACATTTTTGAAAAACCATTGTTAAACTAAAAAAGGAAACTTCAAACTGTAAAGGATGAGGAGGCTCCTCTGTAAGGTGTCCTTAGTTTGCAGTGTATGTCTGTTTTCTCTTGGTTACTAAAGGGAGAAAGTGCAATCTAGGTTTCAGAGAGAGATGGCTGATTAATCTGTCTGCCAGGTACATATGGAAATAAATTAGAAAATGACGCGCCTGGGATTCAGCTGCTGCAGAGTTGATAAATGATCGCATCTTCCATGGCTGTGTTACTGAAGCCTCCCTGGGTTCCCAGTCCTCACTTACTTGCTGATCACATGGTATCGCTGTAGCTGTGGGATGGAAAGCCTGTATACTTGAAGCAATTTTCTATGATATGCTAGTTTGAGAACAGATCTTACCAGATCTATCAGGATATGCAGTATACTTAGATTAATATATGCATGAAATTCTGCTGGGTTCTGAGGGCAGGAGTGCTTGGGAAGGTGAAATGCAAGGACCTGCAAGACGCTTTTTTACTATCTGCACACCTCTCCCCCACACCTTTTATCCCAAATAGTAGAGCATTATCTATGCTAGCACAAAATTGTCAGAGCCTTTAAGTGAACATCCTCTGGCCTAAACCCCTCCCACATCCTCAACTTGACTTAGATGTAGCTCCAGACTGCACAAATGGTGACTGAGATAAAACACCACTGAGGCAGGTGGTATTTGCATCGAATTCTGATACAGGCTTCTCAGCTGTGTCTCTGCTTCTGCTGCATTTTTCATGTCCATTTAAAGTATGTATAGCTGATGGGCTGGTAGCCAGGATCCACTGGTGATGCCTATGCAAAAGGACATACAAGTAGGGTAAGTGTAACAGCAGACATGTGGTATGCCACGTTTCTGAAGGAAGAAAGGGCCACGCAGAAGTTCTCATCAAGGCGTTTGCATTATAAAACTTAGCAAGATTTGACTGTGTCCACGGTGTTTGTTGGAAGCTCTCTGTGGATCAACCGGATTGCCGTTTTCTCATCCATGTACCTGGGTTTCAGAAGAAACTGGTGTAGCTTTTGAGATGGTACAAAAAAGTTGTACTTTTATGGTTGTAGCTATATGTGCTCAGCCAGGAGAAGTTCCTTACATACAGAAAAATGATCTATGATAGCAATGCTGAGTAACAAGTTTTTCTGGTTTCCTTAATTCCTGAGGCCTTGAGCTCTCAACATTTGTTCTCAGTTGTTCTTCCCTAGAAGGTATTTGAGGAAATAAGGCAATTCTCTGAATGGTCATGAAAAAGTAGAGAGTGGGGGGCAAGTGGGAGTGGTGTTGGACACAGAGATAATCAAAGGTCAAGTTTTGCTAAATAGACATTACATTTAAAAGCTTGTATTTTGGTTTGGGAGCATATGGAAAGCGTAGCTCAGCTGGTCCTAGGGCAGGTCCACAGCGTGTAGGAGCCATGTTGAGAGGTGTTAAGGAGCCAGATCCTGTAGCACATCACTGAGCTGTGGGAGCCAGGGCAGCATTGTGGGAAAAGCTGCAGCCAGGATGTCACGGGGAGTCTGCAGCTTGCCATTGAGATGTGGTGTCTCCACGCTGACCTCCCTATCCCTGCGTGAGCCTGCCATGTCTCTCAACATTGGTTCCTATGTAGGGAGCAGTGCTGTGGCCCGGGGACATTGGGTGGAGATGTGCAGGGACAGGAGGGTTGTGAAGCTGGGAGCTGCTGAGTGCTGGTTGTCCTTCAACTCCTGTCGGTGGCGCTGGCGAGCACATGTGAGCCTTTTCGCAGGATATGGACGGCCGCGAAACGGGTTCAGCATGTCTTCGGGCTTGGCGAGTGGCAAGAGCTGTGCTCGAGGGACAGTTCCTGGATGACCGTGCCCTCTCGTTTTGCTGTCCGAGTCAGTCGTTGCAACCCGCGAGTCAAGCACAATCAGGCTGCATGCACTCGTAATTGAGCAGTGCTGACAAGAACAATGCGTTTTGCTGTGAGACGCGTGGATGGGTGCTGGGCTGCAAATCTGAGCTGGCAAGAACCAGCTCCGTTCAATTAATCCACACACAGAAATATTTACTAGAAATAGATCTATCTTCCAATGGCTTTATTTGCAAATTTTGGTTAACAGCAACAGTGTGCTCATAACATAATCATGTCAAGCAGCAAGTGGGACTTGGTGTCGTTCTTGGCCTTTCCCACCAAGTGTTTGCAGCAGAATGTGTCGTGAGTCATCGGAAGTACTATCTGATGGATGAACAGATTGTGGCACAGTCATCTATTCTACTACACACTTCCAGGGAAACCCCTGCAAATTGGATGTGTGGTTTCTACATATACAGAGAAAACTAAATAAATTACATCATGAATGAAAAAATTAGATGAAAATATCTATTCCTGTCACGTAAACAGTTCAGGAATAACTCCCTCTAAAATATTCTGCTTTAAACTCATATTTAATTTGTGCTCTGGGACCAAAATAAAGTTGCTAAGATAAAACATTCTAATAATTATTTATGTAAATGATTTGAACAAAGCAATAATGTAGTTGCCTATAGGAAATTGTTCGGAATGTGAAATGGTATTTACGAGCTGCTCTGGTATTTACAGTAGGTGATAGGAGATGCTACATAAAGAAAACATAATTGTGCAGTCAAAATTGACGGCATGTTTAGTAATCACAAAAGCCAGTTGAACAGGTTGCTGAATGTGATAAAATAATCTCCAGCTTGATTCTTCCTAGGCTATTTATATCATGTGTTTAATTTAAAATTCAGATGTGTGCCACAGATGACCGTAGCAATCATACCAGGGCCACATACGACAACACAAATTGTTTGCCTCACATTGCATGTATGCAAAAATCTCAAGTTGCTTTGCAAGCAGAAGATCAGGCTCTGTATCTTCAAAATACAGATGAGAAGAAGAAAACAATTGTAGTCCCCAGCTACCATGGGCATACGAGGCCAAATTTATCCCGTCTGTTGAAGGTTATGGAGTTCCGCCAGGACTTTGATCCCATACGTCTAGCAATGTAAGACGTCCTGGTGTTTCTCATGCTTTCCCCACAAAGCAACATCATTCAGAGTGGATTGAGTTCCCCAAGTGCCTGAGTCACAAGCATGATCAAGGGGGATGTTTCAAGTGTTCCGATTCTTCCTGTGTTGATGGTAAAGCAGTGAACCGCAGATTGGCTTTTTCATCGACGAGTGCTTAAACCTAGGAGTTGCTGATGGAAGAAGTGTGCATCAGCCCTAGACAGAGAAGACCAAGGGCCTTGTGAAGCATCTTCACAGAATCCCGCAGAGCAGTGAGATGTTTCTTCATTCAGGTAACACAAAGCAAGTCTCACTCGAAAAGCATTTTCAAGTGAGAATGCCATGTAGAATCAATAGGGTCGTTTACTGTGCTTGCTTTGGTATACTGAGGCATCTCCTGATAACCTGGTGATGGGCTGAGCCAAAACACTGGCATTCCCTGCTCTAGCCATTTACAGGTTTAGCATTTGAATCCTTTGCTTTGAACAAGCCCTCAGCAGCTACTCTCTTGTTGATGTAAGTCACTTGTAAAGTAAATTTAGCTGGGCACCGTGAAGATACCCTCTTCTGGCCATTGTACAAGAGCTGGAAAGTCTGTGTGCAAAATCTTGCCTGGGAGAATCGTGGAGGGATTCAGGTGAAACAGTGTTCTGCATTCGATTAGGGTTCAGGTGACATTTTTGCCGAGCTGGGTTTCTACCAGATTCTGGACTAGCACTAAATACCCTGTGTTGAAAAGCTATGGCTGATGCTCAGGATTTTACTGGCACTGACAGAATGGTCTATCCAGCACCAGACTGATATATTGAGGCGAACAGTGAACAGAAAGTAACTCTCTTTGGTCTCGTACTGTTCTTTTTGAGCTCTTTGCATATCCAAGTGAGACCAGGAAGATGCTATAAATGCAGTGAACCTGCTAGTGAGAATTTCTGATCAAGCAGTTGTTCAAATCCAGCAGTGCTACCTTGGACTGTATGAAAGGCAGGCCTTGGTAAACACTGACAAAGTTTTACATAAAATGATCTTTAGAAGATGATTTTAGAGTTGAAATTTTAACTGTAGACATTTATGACAGAATTATTTTGTGCCCTTACATTGTCCAGTGCCTTATAAAGGGGACTTTGAATGGCTATGGACAGAGCCACTCTGGCCTCTGTTTATAAAGCATGCAGACACTGTAACCTTGGGATGAAGAGGTATAAAGGTACAGTACACTTGCCACACAAGCAGCGACGGAAAGATCATCTATTTTGCTCTATTTATTCCTTTGTGACCACTTTCTTCTGCCTGGGGCTTTCTCGTCTGCTCACTGAGTTACTTATGGACTGCCAGGCCAAATCTTGGAGGATGTTTAAGACAACGTGACAGGTTCACTTTCAAACCTTTATCAATGCTGATTTGCCCTCCAAATCAGAATTGGCTGCACAGACAGTAGCCCCTGGAAACTGGGGTGAAACCATATGTGCCTTTTGTTTCGCTCTTTGGGAAGCTGTTCCTTTACCACAGCAGATCAAAACCAGGGAGACCTCTGAGTCATTTACTGCAACAGCACATCTTCCTTCAGAAATGTGCAGGACTGGATTAATTTTAATAGCTTACGTATTTAATGAGCTGCGTTATACCTAGCACTGTCTGTTACTTGCAGTGAACAGACCTGGGACATCTCTGTCGCCTGAGGGTGCTGCAACTGCGAGGAGGGTTTCAAAAGAAGCTCTTGATCTGTCAGTGGTGATCGCAGCTTGGGCATCTTCAGCTGAGATAAAAGCTTTGTTTGCTTAACAGGATTGAATTTTCCTCAAAGAAGTAATTGAAACAATAGGAGAATCACCCAAATCTGTGCTGAGTGTTAGCAGATGAGCTGGTTTGAAATCGATCCATTTGGAAAGGAAATAATGTACAGATTGGTCAAGGTAATAATGGTATTGGATGATAAAGTAGATAGAGGGGTGGAGAAAGCTTGTAAGGGATATAGTGTCGCCTAAAAGCTTTGCAGAAGTGCTTTTATTACCCTGAATCAGCTTGGCTTTGCACTGACACTTAACTGTTTGCAAAAGAATTATACCTGGTTCTGAGACAAATACATCTGGCACTGAACTCTTAACCCCTCTTTTTCAGGCTCTTTTGGTGTCATAGCTGTGGAGAACAAGATGCCTTCAATTTTTCCGAATAAAGAATTAGATAAAATGGGGTGCAAAAATGTGGTACATAATTTTCCAGTGAGCAGAATGCTTCAGGAAAATTACAGCCATTATTGAATGTAATGAAACCTGACAAATTAGAGTTTCATGGGCCCTCCTTGAGATTAGCGTGATCCATTAAACATGCTCTCTGACTGCTAAATCGTCTTGTCCCATTTTACCGCGAGGGCCTGAGAAATCCTGAGGTAACTCTGGCTAGTAGCTGATTGAAAGCACCCAATCAAGAGCTCTTTAAAGTAAGGGGAGAAATTACCCTGATTAACATTATTTCCAAGAAGGTACTTTCTGAGTAGGCTGTAAATTGTGTTAGTAGCATTTGGGTATTGCAGGGAAGACCAAATTTGCCACTGAAGTGGCCACAAAATAATGTACGAAGTGGAGTGATCAAGGAAAGAACATCTTGTTGATCGTGGTTGGAAAATTGAATTATTCTCAGTTGCATAGCTATTCAGAATGTGTATGCTAAAGGGAACGATACTGAGTTTAAAAGAAGAGCAAGCAAAGATGGAGAGCAGGAAGAGCCGCTTTCCCAAACCCTTCTTGCCTCATGGTTTGCACCTTAAGAATATTTTCACAGGGAATAGCATAGCATGCTGGTCATGAATCTTAACCGTTAGGGTAAGACATCCCAATGATGCAAATTAAATCAATACGATAATATTGCTAAAAATGATCCGTTTTTGCTTGACCGATTGTGCATTAAAAGCAACCTTTCAGTGGTGGCTGTTGGCTCCTGAGACCAAATCACTGGCACTAGCTTAGCTGAAATAAGATAAATTGTGAAGGGTCTGTATGAGAGAGTTGGTACAATCCTTCTGAATTTCACTGAATGTAGTCTTCCTACTGGGAGTTGGTGAAAGCATGTGTAAGTTGTCAGTGTAGGACAGAAGGTCATTATCCTGGAAATCATAGATGAAAGCTGGAGGGCAACTATTTGTAAGAGCCTGCAGTGATAGGACAAGGGACAATGGTTTTAAACCAGGGCTGGGTAGGTTAGATTAGACACTGGGAAGGGGCTTTGAGAGAAGTATCCCTGCCCATGGCAGGGGAGTTGGAACTAGATGATCTCTAAGGTCCCTTCCAACTTTAGCTATTCTGTGGTTCTTTGGTCTTGTGGAAGAGGTGGCATATGGACTTTGTCCTTCAGGGCACTAAGCCCCCCTTGGACAGTTTTTATAGGCAGAAGAAGAGGAGAGAGTACTGTGACACACATGTGAAAATGGTGTACACCATATGCACACCGGACTGATGAAACCGCCATTTATTTTTGCTTACTTGCCTCTTGGTCTCACCCATTTCCTGTCCCACGTTGGATGGTGCTGCACACTGCTAGGTACAGTCTGCAGCATCTTTCTGAAGCTTCCAGTGCAGTGATACATGTCACTGAAGTGCAGTAGGAATTAAAATCTGGAATAATGGCAGGCATAAGTAGAAATTTCTGTAATTCTGAGGCAAAGATTTAAATGAAATTCTAACTGTCAAATTAAAATAGCCACATGATTCCAATTTAATGCTAGAAGCTATCTAGTCTGGTAATGTCATCTCATTTCATGACATCCTCAATGACTAAAGCTGATCCAGAAGATTGATTTGTAAGTGTTTTTCCAGGGTCACTCATTAAAAATGGCTTAGTGGTGCTTTGGATGGTGTTTCAGCCAGAGCAATGGGCACTGCTGTAAGAGGTAAAGTGTCATCACGATGTAGAAAGAAGAGCTGAAGCAAGAAGCATTGAAAAGTTGGGGAAAAATCCAAGCACTTAAAATACATCTAAGGTAGCCATAATCTTACCCCTACCCAGAAGGAGTATGTCAGCACAGCTGACGTGCGGAGCAGAACATGAGCATAAACACAGTTCCAGAGAAGTTTCTTTCCTCCTGATCGAACTGCTTATAAGCATTTACGGTGCCCATCCCTGTAATATCTGAGCTATACTTGATAATGTTGTTCAGGACTGGCAGTTCATATCTGCTATCAAGAGCAGATCTTTAAGGAAAATCTCTGTTGGCTAGGATGTAGCTTATACATAAAAATATTTACAGTAGCTGCTTACATCTGTCCTCTTCTGAAAGATAAAGCACTTGAATGCACACTGACTGTCTGCTACCTACTCATCTCCCTGACACTCATTATCAACTGAGAGGCCAGGTTTTATAAAAGCTATTTAGATGTTTTGTGCTGTAACTTTCTCTAATAGATATATTCCTATTGATTGCAATGAAACACACGGAATAGAACAGATCAATTGAGAAGGAAAGTTACGACAACAAGTACACTTTTCCACTTACCTTAATGGAAATGCTTATGGCTGGATCTATCCCAGGTGTACTGCTGCTGAACCCAGTGGAGTTGTACCAGCCATGAATTTGGCTCCTGGTGTTTTTTATTTCAGGAGGTTGCTCTGCAGGAGCAAAACTATTAAACGCAGCCAGTGATACCTTAAGGTGAAACACAGAAAAGGCAAAACTAGAGTGCATAGCACGTTTTTCATTGAGGAGAGGCCTGGCTTTTGTAGAGTGAGGGTGAAAGAACTGATTCCAGGTAAGGGCTAAATTTAGTTTCAGGTCAGTCCTAAGTTGGCCCGAGAGTGGACATCTCTGCATTCGTGCATGGCTGTCTGGAAGGGGCTGCATGGCCTTGCTGTACAACTGTACATCAGCACAGTTCCCCCAGACAGGCTACTCATCCACGCAGAACCATCTCTGTGAACTGACTGAACAGGCTATCAGTTCAGATGTCCTGAAATGGCCTGGCAGCGCTCTCTGTGATGATCTTTATTAGCAGTTATTTTTGGATTTCAGTAGATTCTTCATAGACTGCACTTGTCTCAGGGAGCAGTGCCATGATTTTGGAATATTTTCAGCCTCAAGACGTTCCGTTTTACACCTTCTGGTGTGCTGATCCAGGCTAAGAGACTGTTTTATGGCAACTGACAGGCACCGGTGCAGCTGAGAACAGGCCCTCGGTGTTGGTGTCATCTCCTTCCTGCTGCAACACAGAAATTTCAGTTCTCCACTGAAATTTGCAATGATCTCTGAAAGCAGTAACAGTGAGCCATGAACAGAGGGGGAACAGGTTCCCCTCGCAGGACAGGGGCTTTACTAACAAGGAGGGAGACAGCCAGAACAGCTCTGTTTCTTCCCCAACTGGGTTTGGAAAGATGGCAGAAGTCCAGAGAGGTGCACCAGAGGTGCCCTTGCCTGCAGTGAGTGCAGCAGGAGGGGATGCCCAGCAATCCGTTGGCTAGGAGCTGATGCTGGACAGTCACTCTTGGGCTGGCTCTTTCTGTGCTCTTACCCTTCATATAGCTTCATTCCCCTTCTCTTTTCCCATGTCCACACCCCCCCTACCCTTTCCTTTTAAGTTCTCCCGAAGTTCTCTTCTCTCTCTCCTCATCACCAACCTGACATTCACAGACTGTCAGTCTGCTCCTGCAGGGTGCTGCTGTCCTCAGTCCTAATGCAGACTGTGAGCCTCTTTGGGGCAGTGTCTGATCCCAGGTTGCCTGGCTTAGATGGAGCAGGGCCTCCCCTCTTCCTTAGCTACGTATATGGTAAATACACTGTTTGCAGCAGCTCCTCCTTTTCGTGGTAGGAGAGGAAGGATCAATAGACCTAAAGATCGCTTGAGTCACTTGCCCTTGTTCACATGTAGGTGAGATGATGACAACTCAGAATGAGAGTTTGTGTTAATGGAAAGTTCTATTTATAATGTTGTTCACTGTTTTCTATGCTAAATTTTTTGTTTGTTGTCACTGATGTTTGTTGGAAGTCAAATACCACCTTAAATTCCTTATTTGTCCTCATAATTCCTTTATTAAGGTAGACCCGAGTCTCTGTCCCAGTAGGAAGTAACAGAGCAGCCTCCCTCAGCAAAGGCTTGCTTTCTTTTGCAGAGCCTGCTGCACTGTGTTTTCTAGTTTCTTCTGAAGTGCTATCATAAATAATTAAAGCTAAAGCGTCCTTGTTAAATAAATAAGGGATGCACATGTTAGATGCATTATCTATGCTTTAATTGCACTCATTTGTTGAGGCCCTCCTCCCACAAGGCTGCAGGAGCTGTGCTGAAGGTCCTGGGCCCTTGCTCCTTTGCCCAGTTATTTAGCAGACTGGCGAACGTTGTCCTTTGTGTCACGCTGGTGTTTGGGAGGCAAGTGCCATCCTTTTGCTATGTGCCTTAAAAATTGGAGAAACTATTTGCAGAGAGAGTCATCTACATCCAGACTGCTGTTCAGTGTGTACGGGACAACCAGGTGAGGCCCAGAGTCTCTCATGCTTACAGCTGTGTCCGGTGGTGCTAAGCACTTGTCAGTGCACACTGTCTGCGTGTGCCCTTGTGAGCCTCCCTGGGGCTGGGCTGCAGGACTCGTTGACACATTCCCCATGCTGCTTCTTGCACATGGGTCTCCAGTTGTTCTAATTTATTTTCCAATCTTCTCATCTGCTTTAAGTCTCTCTGTGCGTCCGTGACACGTACACATGAATGCATATGCAGCATATGACCTAGTAGGTGCCAGTACCTTGCTGCTGCGTGGCTGTAAGCACACAGAGCCTCTCAGGGTTCACTCATCTGTGGGTTAAAGCATCCCTTTCAGAAAGTGATCCAGCTTCATCTTAAAACTGGTTTTAAAACTAATTGCTGCATGGAGTCTCATAGCCATCCTCATTAGTGATTTAAAACTTCTGGACTCAGTAACTCCATCTTCATTAGGAAGATCTGTTTTTATGATAATTGTCCCTAAAGAGGACCCAGGGAATTATTAAGATATGACATTCATTATCACTAAAAATACCACAAAGAAATTTCCTAGATAAATGCTGATGTTCTGGATGATGTTATTTTTGTCATGAGAAGACTGAATACTATTTAAAAAGCTGTCCTGGTTTCAGCCAGGACAGAGTTAATTTTTTTCCTCATAGCTGATATACTACTGTGTTTTGGATTTTATTTGAGAATAATGTTGATGACACACTGATATTTTAGTTGTTGCTAAGTAGTTTTTATACTAAGTCGAGGACTCTTCAGTTTCTCAGGCTTTGCCACTGAGAAGGCTGTAGTGTCTCGAGAAAATGGGAGGGAGACGCAGCCAGGATGGCTGACTCCAACTGGCCAAAGGAAAACTCCATACCATATGGCGTCATCCCCACTATATAAACTGGGGGGAAAGCTGGCTGGGGCAGCTGCTCCAGAACTGACTGGACATCAGTTGGCCACTGGTGAGCAGTTACACTGTGCATCACTTGCTATGATGGTGATATCCTGTTAAACTGCCTTTATCTTCACTCAGAATCATAGAAATCAGAATCATTTTCATGACTCAAGAAAGCTGCATTTTTGGGAAGACTGCAGCACCCGAGATGCTTTGTTTTCCCTTGTGGCCAGCCATGGTATGTGAGCCTCCATAGTGATCAAGGTCTTTAGCAGCTTTGACGTAGCCAGGCACTAATGCCAGGAGGAGAGAAAGCCAGGGCAGCTGACCCAGGCTGGCCAGCAGAAGTGTTCCAGAACATAAACTCAGTATAAACTGGGAAGTTTGCTGGGGATGCTCTCTTCTCCTCAGTGGCCACCGTCTCTGGAGGGTCTCACCCTTCTTTCTGTTCTCAAGGCCTGCTCTCCTGTTGCTGTGACTGTTGTGCCTTTGGTGGAGCTGTGGTGCTTGCAGCACTTAGCATCCAGCATTCACTGCTGGGAGAGCACAGCTCAGGGCCACTATGTGGGCTGAGTATAACTTTGTGTGCTTGATATTAGCATTAATGTTAGCTTTTTATTATTACTTTATTACATCAGTTTGCATTTCACCCCACAAGTCTTCTTTCCTTGTCCCGGTTCCCCTTCTAGGGCAGGGATGGGATGAGGTCATTGTGTGATAGGGCAGCTGACTGAATGGAGACAAGGTTTTACTTTTTTATCCAATTATTTCCCACATCCCACTGGGAAGGAGAGGAATGGAAAAGTAGTTGCATGGTGCTTAGTTGCTGTCTCGGATTAAACCACAACAAAACCATAATTGCTTATTATCCTGAAAGGTAAACTGGGTTTTAAGGCTTAGTTTTTTATTTAAGGCTGGGTCAGTGATTTCTAGATGGTTGACACCTGCAGAGCTGATCAGCTTGAAGAGGCTATGGCTGGTGATTTGGGAGGAAAAGCAAACGAAGCCCAACACAATGAAGGGTTAGGAGGAAGAGAAGTAATAGTGTCATTGGTGAAGGCAGACTTTGGTAGGATCTGACATTTAGAAAGGGGGATAGTGTGCAGAGAAGTGCCTTCAGGCAGCAGAACCCAACTTTGAAGCTTGAGGAGCTGTAAGAATATGGCATATGGACAAAGGAGTTCTGTTAGGAAACTCTGTGATGGCTCAGTCACTAGCAAGGGGCAGTAGTGCTCAGTAGCTGCTGGTGGCAGAAGTGAGGCTGATAAATGAAGCTGAGATAAAGCTGCCCTGTCTTAGGAAGAGATGGGCAGAACAAGATTATAAGCAAAATAAACTGGTGGCTGCTGAGTTTCTGGAGGTTTTCTAAGTCTACAAAGACCAGATTTGCTGGAAATCAAAGCCAGAACAATACACTGATACAAGACAGCTGTAAGATCAGAGTCAGATGTCTGTCTCTACAGTCACCAAAGGAGCATAGGCATTCCTGGATGCTTTTCAGATATTGCAAGACTTTGGTTTTTATAGAGGACGTGGTTCTAGAGCAGAAGAGAATGAACAGATTTGCTTTTTCCCCCCCTGTACCTCAACTCTGCCTTCTTGATATTTATTTTGGATATTGTGGCTTCCAAGGCTTTTAAAATTAGTATTTATTCCTGAAAGAGGATGCCTGTGAATGGTCCAGAATCTCATGTCCAAGGCCACAGGAAATAATATTTAGTGAAAAGGAGTGGGAAAGCATGTGGGTCATGAGGAAAAATAAGCCATTATTAATCACCAATTATTATTTTAATATGTGTGCACTGCTGTAAGACCAGTGCCCCAAAGGGGAAAGAGGATCATCTCTCTGCTTGAGGAGCCTACATTTCAAATGTAGCAGTAGCAAGAGCCGTTCGTGGCAGATGATGTGTTTCCATCTTCCAGTGCTCTGCCTCAGCTTTTTAGCTGAATCCCTTTTTAATTCCTCATCCTCAACAGAGGGAGCCTGCACTAAGCAGGAGTGGAGCACAATCAATGCTGCAAACAGGGAGGCAGGATTAGAGGTCTGACCTCAGAGTTACGTCTTGCAATCTTGAAGCAGAGTTGCAATAATGTAAATAAAACCTTCCCGAGAAGGAAGAGCGCAGGATTTGGTGCCAATTTGGAAGGATCTGCCCTTCTTAGGCCTTCAGAGTGGCATCCAAGTTGCTCGTTTTTTTCCCCCCATAGTCCTTAAATTAACACACTTAACAGTGAGACCTAGTCTGCATAGAACCGGTGGCAACAGCATGGGATATTTCTCTTACTGTTGGTTGCCCTGCCCTTACTTCTTGCTGAAGTCCCATCCCTGCCTCTGTGCTCTGAAGCGGTTCTTTGCTCTGCCTGTTCCTGATACTATGCTCAGCTGGCAGCAGTCAGCAGGGTAATGAACTCTGATAGATGTCTTCTGATAAAATACATATATTTAGTTCCTAACTAATATATCACAAGGTTTGTATTGTAAGGTAGTTCTGTGAAGTACCAAGCTGAACTCTTTAATTGAAGAAATACACATATGTGGCAGTGCACTTGAGTGTATTTGAAAGGGCAACTGAAAATGCCTAATACTGAGAGAAACTAACGTTTATGTAAAGTACCCGTTGTCAAAGCGTGGTGTAGTGGCTAGAACAGAAAATGGGAGTCAAACAGTCTATTTTTGGCTCCAGCATATATGTACTGAAGTCAAATTAATTGGAGCTAAATACAGAAATCTCTCCTTACATCGGACTTTTGATCTACTTTCAGAACTCTGTAACCGTTTGTTGTGCAGTTTGGTTTTTCTGGAGGACGATCCAAAATCATGGGAGGGAAGTTGTTATGTTTTGTATTAATGTATGCAAGATTTTTTTCCATGGGCATCAGACAAATGCCTTCTGTGCCCCAACTGTAGAAACCTATAGCTATTGCAAGATGCCAGCCTTGGTCAGAAATCCACTGGCTTTACTGAAGTTTTGCAAAGATATTTTCCCTGTCAGATGACTTATTTGAATAGAAGAAATATTGTATAGCAGTCCTATACAAGTTTCTGGGCAGAGAATCCCTCTTCTGCAGCCTACAAGCCCAGGACAAAAAGAGAAGTTTTCATTTATTAGTGCATTTTTCTTTTGTCCTGGTTTTGGCTGAGGTAAAGTCAATTTTATGTCTAGTAGCTGTTGCAGTTCTGTGGTTTGGATTTAGTTTGAGAATGATGTTGATAGCACACTGATGTTTTAGTTGTTGCTAAGTAGTGTTTATCCTAAGGATTTGTCCGTTTCCCATGCTTTGCAAATGAGCAGGTGCATAAGAAGCTGGGAGGCAGCATGGCCAAGCCATGTGAAGTATTTGTAAAATATCCACATCACACCCATACAGCCGACCGGAACTAGCCAAAGTCCATACCACAGAGCACCATACTCAGTGTATGAGCTGGGAGGAGCTGGCTGGGAGGTGCCGATCACTGCGCAAGCATCAGTCAGCAGGTGGTGAGCAATTGCATTGTGCATCATTTGTATTTTCTTGGGGTTTATTTCTCTCCTTTTTGTTATCTCCTTTTTATTATTACTGTATTATTTACTACTGTTGTTACAATTAGATTTTAGTTTAGTTATTAAACTGCTTGTATCCCAACCCGTGAGTTTTACTTTTTTTTTCTTCCAAGTCTTTTCCCTGTCTCACTGAGGCTGTATGGTGCTTAGCTGGTGGCTAGGGTTAAATCATCACACTTCTAATATAAAATAGCATTTTGAATACAATTTTCGCTTGTTAAAAAAAGAATAGAAACAAAGCAACAACAAACTAACCCAATGTGTTGTCTCTGAGTGCATGCCAGTATGGTGCTCTGTAAAGGCGCTCTGCTGTTGTCTGAAGGTATCCCAGTGAGTGCCAGAGGAGCTTTCTCACAGAAGTTCAGCCTCCTACTAGCATGGGGACGTTGCTGACAGAGTATGTCATAGTTTGGCTGTCCTACACTGTACTGCAGGGGGTAGCAAATACAGCAGTGGAGATTCCCTTTTGTTTCAGCTAGCTTCCAAATCTAGAATATTGCTCATGCATGCTCCCAAGAGTTGAGGCTTGCCAACAGTTACAGAGAAGAGAATCTAAACACACAGGAAATGGACTCTGCAGAGATATGGTTTGGCAGTGCTTTTGTCCTCTGGACTAGCTCAGGCCTCCATTGCACCGTGTGTGCTTTCTCAGTCTGTGTTGGGCTGGAACATCACTTTGGAGGATCAGTACTTCCCAGGAGTAGGACCTTAAACCAGAACTTGTGATGTGCAGCCCTGAAGTAATTAGCAGAAGCAGCTGTATAATGGTTGCCATCTCATCCATCAGATTTAGAAATTAAAAGTGAAGCTATCAGAGGAGAGTAGGACACCAATTCATTTATCTGCGTTGCCATCTCCTGCTGGCCGTGGAACAGGATGGGTGCTAGATGAACAGCAGCTAGAGGTGGTTTGTCTGTGATGGCCTGTGTAATGGCTGAGGCCTGGCTGAGGGCAAGATCATGTGCAGGTTGTTGCCTCTAGGCAAGACAAGCATCTTGTAAGATAAACATCCCCCTGCATCTGCCCTCCCTTCTCACAAGCACCCTGTGTTGGCAAGGGGGAGACAGGCAAACCAAATCAAAGCTGTAAATATCTATATAAATCTGTAAAACCTTATGAATTCTCTATATTGACTTGAGTTTTGGGATGTTTACTGTATGAGTATATTGTTTTAGGTTAATAGGAAAAATAACCCAGTCAGTAATAAAGGCTGAAGGTAAATCACTTTTTGAGGGATGTGGTTTGGGTGGGTGACAGGCAGTGAAAGCACGGAAAGATCCTGTAGGCAGAAGCCAGCAATTGGGCATTGTGGTTTATGTGGCCAGTCCTTCCCTCACCACAGCAAGGAAGAGTGCAGGGGTGACTTGCTTAGGGGAACGTAGAGTCTCATTTGAAACTACTGAGTGAGCCAGCTGTAGTTGGGTGACACAAGATGCACCTGCCCACTCTTCTTCTGGATGTTAAGAAACAGCTTGCATTTAAAGTGACTGTTGTCACCACTGTCACAAGCCCATGACAGAAGTCCATCGGAGTCTTTGCTGTCTGTTAGACAAACAGGGTTTGTGCTCAGAGTTCCACTTCTCAGGACTGCCTCTCGTTCGGAGTAGCTGCAGGGTTGTGCCCCAGGAGAGCAATGCCTCACACCCAAGGAAGCTGCAGAGTTATCACTAATTGCAGCATGCTTCACCTATATCCCATGCTTCTGGAGGAAAACATCTGCAGGTTATCCCATCCAGCAGCTGGTATGGATCTGCACCGGTTTGCCTGAGGCCATTCTGTAGACTGCAGGGAAAAATGTGATGTGCAAGAAAAAACAGGCTGCCTGAAGTGGATGTGACATTAGGCTTAGCCACAAGACTGGGAGTGTTAGAATTTGTAACCAGAGTATGTTTTTTCTGGTCAGGCTCCTTGGGTTATTAACTCTCATTGTTCTGACTCAGTCTCTTGTCCTTGTGGTTTATAAAGCAAAAGAGCTCTTTTGCCATGTTAATTTCCTGAAGCAGAGCATTATTGCTTTCTTGTTTTAAATGAAGCTTCTGCTCTATTTTTGAATAACATAATGAGTGAAAAATTGCTGTATCCACCTTGATGGCAGCTTCAGTGTGGGCTTGTCTACACGTTGCAAATGGCTATGTGCTCCCCCAGTAATTTCCATGGGCTGCAGGGGTGCAGCCTGCCTCACCATGGTCTTCACCATGAGCTACAGGGTCACCTTTGCTCTGGTGCCTCCTCCTTGGAGTCCGCAGAGTTGATTCTCTCACATATTCTCACACCTTGTTTTGTCTGGCACTACACGAGTTATTTCCCTCCCTTAACATATATTATCATAGAAGCACTACCACCAGTGCTCATTGTCTCAGCCTTGGCCAGCAGTTCTGTTCAACACGGTAGAGGCTTCTAGTGGCTTCTCACAGAAACCACTCCTGTAAAACCTTGCCACACAAACCCAATACAGTCACTCTTCCTTTGCTTGCTCAGTACCACAGTCTCTTGGTCCATAAATAGGGAACGAATGGCAGAAATACTTGGCCAGAGCACCTTGTGCTGGAGATGACCCCTCATGATGGATTTGTGGGGAGCCTTCAAGCAGCATCTTCAGGCCCAGGTGCAGTCCTGCACTTCATGTGTGAGTGCAGCATGTCTCTGGCTCCCTAAATATGATGGGTATGTGTGAGAATCCAAAGTCAGATGTGGCTGTGTATGAGGAATACGTGAGACCAGTGCTGTGGCGGAAAAGTAAATAATAAGTTAATGATGACAGTGCTTGCCTAAGTCCATTTGTTCTACCTGCTCCACTACTGCAGCAGTTGTGACCATAGACAGAAACAAGTAAATGTGAGGTTCTTGAGGTATTATTCTCTGGCCTCATCTGGGCAGTGTTCACAGGCTTTCTCTCTGTGAAAGCCTCTCCCACTGACTCCCCTGCAGCTACTGGAGTGTAGAAATGTAAACTTTCTTTGGACTGGGACCTGCATCTGGTACTAGATGAGTAGGGAAGCCACAGCTTTTCCTCTGAGTTGAATATACAAGTTTTTTACTTCATGAACATCTGAATGTGCTGGTAAGAAATAGCCGTAGTTTGTTGCAATGATATGACCAAAGTACAGAGACCAAGCTCCCTGGCAGATGGACATACACTGAGGTCTTGTGAGCTGTGAAATTGTGTGGTTTGGAGAGGCAAGGGGGGTAGGAAGTGGAGGAGTGGTTTTCTAGTAGAGGTAAGAGCCGTGCGTGGCTTTGGATCGGGCTGAGTTTGCCCTGGTACCCGCGTGATCCGTCTGCCTTCATCTTAGCAATACTGTCTGGTCTCAGAGTGGGGGTAAGGATTGCCCAGTTGGATGGTGCTGGCTACACACCCTGCCCGTTGTTCATGAAGCCTGCCTGAATTTGCTGAGGCTGGTGTCTCAGAACCATCCAGGTGACCTTTCAGATCAAAGCCATCCATAGCACTCTCAACAAGAGCAGCAACATTTGATCAGTCAAGAGATTCACTGGCAGTTGTAGCCAAGTGTTGGCTGTATTGCACGCAGTGAAAAGTTGTATCATCAGTTTGTTTGCTTATCCTCCCCCAGATTTGGCATTCCTCTGATTTTGCAGCTAACTGTAGATTGTTTTTATTTGGACAAAATGATGCCTTGGGGCAAAACTGACATCACTGCTGGGACTCATTAGGGAAATGAGGAGCAGGGTGTGGGGAGCTGGCTGCAGGAAGTGCCTCCGTTTCCCACCACTGAACTGGGAGGTGAACTCTGCTCGCCAGACAGGTTATTGGGGTCCGGCACGGTAATGAGGTTTCAAAGCAGCTCTTTGACAACACCCTTCAGCTACAAGAGGCTCAGGAATCTCATCAGGTGGAGAACTTTTGGTAAGATAAAACTTGTATGCTGTGTGGTGTGGTGTAGGCTACTCTGTTGTTGTCTTGGTGTTTGTTGGGGGATTTATTGTGGAGTTTTTTTATCACCATTTTTATTACAGTACTATCAGGGTGATAGGATTTCTGTACCTCTCTGCTAAATTCAGAGTTGTGTCTGTAAATAAACAAAGAGTCATTCGTATGGTTGTTGATAGATTGTAAAATCCTTCACTTCAAGTAGTGAAGAAGTTCATACTCTGCTTAGTTACAGTGTTTCCAGCTTGGGAGAAACTGATTTAATGAAAATTACAATGCTTACCTCTTTTGTAAGCTTCTTTTGCTAGCCCTTTTTCTTCTCCTGTTTACATAGTTATATACCTTAGACAGTGACTGGACTTTAGCTGTGCAGTTCCTGGCTTTCCGTTTTATCTAGTTGTTTCCGACCTTTGGAGTTGGGTTGTGTAACCAGAGGTGCAAGTAACATTTTTCCACTGGAGACGAGATACCTGCCATATAAGACTGTGTCTTTAATAGTCACTGTGTAGTTGCTAGTTCAACAAGCTACAAGTTACTAAACATAATCCATAAATATTGTGAGCAATTTATCTTTCAAAGAAAAGCTTGCTCGAAGAGAGCCAGTCCCCATTCCAGTCACTCCAAACACCGTGGCTCACAGTGCTGACATTGACCTGTAACCTGGCTCCTATTTCATGCTAAATAAGACAACAGAAATACTCTGGGGTGTTTCTGAACATATCAAAAGCTTGTTTGGCCCAGCAGCTGAAAAAAGCATGGCTTTTAAAGTCTTGTGTTTTCATTTAGGCAGAAATCATAGCTGTTGATAGAAGTATCTGTGGGCACAGTCTGCGAACACACGTCTGTGTGTGCCCTTCTCTTCTGACATCTTTAGACCCGGCCTTCATTTTGACTTTAATCTGACTTTAATTTCTGAGGAATGTAGTTTAAAGCTATTTATAGCAGTTTGTGATTACCTGCAACTACTAACAAAAAGACTTGGCTACAGAGAAATAAATACATAACAGTGGCAGCTGCTTTAACTCTGCTGGTGTAAGAAAAGGCCTCAGCAACCAAGTGGGTTCTACAAGGGGGCAGAAGCAAGTGGCTGATTGATTGCAAAAACTTTTACAGGTAGAAGCAAACAACACAGGAGGCTTCCAGTCCCTCTATTTAAAGTTTACTTTGCTATGTGTCTTGAGCGGGGTCAGTATTGTAGTGAATAATTTATGGGCAGCATGAAGGAGCTCCTTAGTCACCTCTTGAGAGCTGAAGTGAGTGCTGTGGTTGTCATTGCTTGGGCCTCCTGCTCAGCAGCATGGCGGCTGGCTGGTGTGCAGGGCAGCCTGTCTCCTTCCAGCCTGGAATGGCCTTTGTCTTCTACTGAAACCCTCACCCTGCTGCCCAGCGCTGGCCCAGCAACCTGCAGGGATTTCTCCAGTGGTAAGTGGGGGCTTTTTTTGGTTCTGTGTCACCACTGTTGTGGTTATGTGTGCTTGCTTTGGTATTGTGTTGGTTTTTTGTCGTATTTATTTTTCTTGTCAGGGAAAAAAGTGCTGAAGGTTATGTGACAAGTGATGTGGGATAAGTGAAACCCTCTACCTGTGCACAAGCAATGGAAGTGGCTTTTTCTGTCAAACTTGGTTCAATTTTTTTCTGTAGCCGTAGCAATTTTTTCATCCTTGAAATGCTTATGGAAGTGCTAAACTGTTCTGAAACTACCTGAACCTCGGAAGAAGGCACAACTATTGTTGTTTCCAGGACTGTAGTTTTAAATCCCAGTATTACATCCCGGTGCTTGGCTTCCAAGGCCCACTCCATCCTCCTGGTGTCCCTGTTAGAAATCTGTGGAATGAGAAATTTACCTGCAAAAAATCAGTGAGGTGTCAGCTCACTGCAGGTGTTAATTGAAGTTGTCTGTTGTGGAAAAGACTGGTGCAGTGCTAAAAGACCCAGCAGAAATTAATGCCCCAGTGGGTAAAATCAGACCATAACTGTAACAAACTTTTGTTCCTGTGTAGCAGCCAGAAGCTTACTTACAGAGAAATGCACCTCACAGGACATGAATGTGCCAGCCAGGGGGTGGTTCTCTGGCCAAAGCTGGCGATGGCAGCTGGTGCTGGGATGTGGCTTTTACACTGTGTCAGCTTTCCTCCCTCCTTCTCACATCTGTTACCTGCTCTGCCTGGTGGCTGCTCTCTGGTTCAGACATGGAGCCCACCTCACCTGTGGCAGTGGAGGGGAGCACAGGACAGCACAGGAGTTTTCTGCTAATGCTACTGACTGTTTTTAGTCCTTCCACAATAGTTTTTCATTGTTTCCATGCCTTGCTCTGTGATGCATTTGGTAACCTGTTACGTGATAGTAAAATGACACCAAGGATAGGAATCTGCTTTATGACTCTGCTTCTCTTCCAAAGCCTGCATCCTCTCAGCATCTCTGCATACACAACTGTAGGATAACCATGTTTGTGCTTCAGCACTCTTCTTCATACAGGCTCTTGTAACTTGTCTGCATTGTCAGTCTGGGAAACTGGACCCACATATCACTGGGACCAGTGTTAAAGAAATGTGCAGGAAGAGTAGTGCTGGGTGGTGAGCAGAGGAAAGCACGCAGGAATATCCTGAGCTACAATGAGCTGGAAATCAAGGTGGGACTCAGTACAGTCCTGGCTAGGAGATGCACCTGACACAGGAAAACAGAACAGTAGCTTACAGCTCTAATGGTAGTAAACTGTGCTTAGTGTCAGGTCCCGAGATCCTCAGCTGATGAAATATGAACAGAAACTTCACTACCTGTGGGGTCCTGTTTTAATTTTGTGTGCATAGATACACAAATAAAGGACAAAGTCCTTAAATCTCTGATGAAACAAACAGCTTGCATTCAGGAAAGCTGAAGTGTCCAGAAAAAAAAATCTCATCTTAGTTTTGGAAGTTAAATTTGGCAAGACCATTTGGGAACTTTATAAGAGAATTTGGTTCTCCATTATAGTTCTCCTCCCAAACTTCTGATTTTAATTCTGTGTGGTATTGGCTGCTGCTTTTCCTCCACTTCACTTTTAAGAACAGAAATTCAGTGGATTTCTGGTTCTGCTGATTACTTACGAGTTTGACTTCAGCTGCCAAATGGTGAATGCTAATGTGGAGATAACTCCCAGACACCTTTTTTGTGGGCACCAAACCCTAGAAAACAGGTTGGTTTTTTTTCCAGCCCCTGCGAACACCATAATAGTACCAGAAATACTGGCTTGTGTTGCCATTAATGCACCAGCTGTGTTAGGTTAGATGTGATTTCAGACCAATATAGCCATTAGAGCAGAAGACTTGAGTAAAGATACGTTTATCCCAGCAACATTTTGCATCCCAAAGGCTCGGCTGCTAAGCTAAGCTGCACTGGCAGAAGCTTCCATTGACCAGTACAAGCTAGGGTAGTAGTATCTTGGTGTAATGACACTGGGAAAGCATCTCTCATATGGACCTGTTTTGACAAATATCTGTGGGACAAGCTAGCATGCATGATATTCTCCTCCCACTGTGCTCATGTGCAGATACACAGTTGATGATAGCTTGTCAGTTGTATATAATTTTAGCACTAAGTATACTCATTTTCTTAGAAGCTGCAAGCAAGTGTTACTACAGTAACGTCATAATTGTGCATATTTTATAAAGGAACTTCTTCATAAAAATTCTGAATTTTGTTGTAAGAAATTCATTACATTTTATCCTGCAGGAATTCTTTGGATACTTTTGTTTGCTCACATGTCTGACAGAGCTTCGTATGAGTGATCCTTTTTTCACCAGTTCAGTTCTGTTCCTGTTGGGCTTCACCAGCTAGGGCAAATGAGAGCTCAAAGGTAATTAAATGAAAGGCTGGGAACACGGCTTTGTTAATCTGATTCCATCACCTCAAGTGAGGATGCAAAAGATAGATCTATCAGCAAGTTGGAGTAAGCTGGGCCTTTACCACGTGTACAGCTGTTATGTCTTTAGCTAGTCCTTGGAGTGGGAGAGGGAGGGAAGTGCATGCTTTTGTAAAAGGCATGGTGCAGGAAGGCACAGTATGATTGCATTGGGAGCAACTACAAGGCAAGAGCTGCTTCTGCACAGGAGTGGGGCGCTGCATGAGCCAGCTAGGTATGTGCCTTCTGTAGGAGACTGAGTGTTTGTCTGGGAATCCAGAGGTGGCCATTCCTCTGCAGAGCAAACAACGTGGTCTGGCGTGGCTAAGCATAAAGAAGTGTCGGTTCTGTAGGAGGGACTGGAAAAGAGTGCTGGGAACAGGGGTTGTGAAAGATGAACTGAAGAGGCACATACTGTATTTATGGTTTAGTTTTCAGTAGTTGCCCAAAGGTGTTCGCTCGGCCTCTGCTTTGTACAAGACTAAATCCACTGCTTCAGAAAAGCCTTAAGTTTGTTTAGAAATGGCAGGACTGATGTGGGACACCATTCTTAATGGGGAAAAAATGGGAACAAAATCAGATGGACAGTGTATGGTATTAAGAGCCTGAGATGTGGCTCACTATGAGGGTCTGATCACAGTGGGAAGCAGTCTGGGCCACTCCAGTCTTTGAAAGGTACTTTACTGTAACACTTTCACTCTAGTCGGCAACTAATCACTACACAGATGCTTGCTTACTCCTCCTTATGCTCTATTGCCCTCCTCTCCCCTGCACCTCTAGTGGGATAGGGAGGAGAGTCAGGGGAAAGAAAAAAGGAAAACTCATAGGTTGAGACAAGAACAGTTCTGCACAGTACTGTGTTTCAGATTTAGTATGAAAATGTTATTAATACACTAGTGAGGTGTCCTGGTTTTGCTGTGACAGAATCATAATCAACTTCTGATTCAAGAAAGTTGCATCTTTTGAGAAGACTGCAGCACGATTTGGCTAGAAGAAAGTTGTGAGACACTTTGTTTTCCCTTGTGGCCAGCCATGGTATGTGTACTGGTTTGAGCTAATTGGAATATTTTAATAGAGAAAATTGTACTATAGGCTGTGAAGGAAAACAATGGTGATGTCTACTTCACTCATAGGCTTGCTGAGGTGTTTAGAAAAAGATAAGAGAGTGTCTCGAGGGGGCAGTCTGTGTCACAAGGCACAGCATTTTGGGCTCTCTACTAGCTCTGGCTTCTCCTCTCTGCCGAATAACTCCATTAACCGCTTTTCTTCTAATCCCCCCTCCGTCCGATCCTCCAAACTCACCTTGTGCGTAAGGCAAACCTTGGGGTAAGGTGTAGGGGTGGGGAGAAGGTGGAAGGGTGGTTGGGAGCCCCTCCTGGGGTCTCTGATTTCTGGGAGGGAAGTTGTGTTTCTGTATTACCTTTACCTTGTATATTTCTGTAAATATTCCTGTATGTAGTGTATATATTTGCTTGTATATTGTGCCGAGCTGTAAATAGAGCTTCATTCCTTAACTTCCAGCCGGCTGAGTTCTAGCCTGGGTCATTTTACAAGTGTGGGGGGGTGGGGAACTCCCAAACCATCACACCTCCATAGTGATCAAGGTCTTTAGCAGCTTTGACATAGCCAAGCACTAAAGCCAGGAGGAGAGAAAGCCAGGGCAGCTGACCCAGGCTGGCCAGCGGAAGTGTTCCAGACCATAAACTCAGTATAAACTGGGAAGTTTGCTGGGGATGCTCTCTTCTCCTCAGTGGCCACCGTCTCTGGAGGGTCTCACCCTTCTTTCTGTTCTCAAGGCCTGCTCTCCTGTTGCTGTGACTGTTGTGCCTTTGGTGGAGCTGTGGTGCTTGCAGCACTTAGCATCCAGCATTCACTGCTGGGAGAGCACAGCTCAGGGCCACTATGTGGGCTGAGTATAACTTTGTGTGCTTGATATTAGCATTAATGTTAGCTTTTTATTATTACTTTATTACATCAGTTTGCATTTCACCCCACAAGTCTTCTTTCCTTGTCCCGGTTCCCCTTCTAGGGCAGGGATGGAATGAGGTCATTGTGTCACTGTGATTGCGTGACGTCATTGTGAATAGCTGACTGAACAGAGAGGGCAGAAGGTAGAGATATCTAGCAAGGTCATGTGGCATGGTCATAATAGCAGCAGAGATGGAGAGGGGAAGATGGGCTTTGGAAGGTTGATAAAGAGCCTATGACCCTTGCTGTGCTTGTGGGAGGTTATTAGGGATTCCAGTCTAGAGGAGGATAAGAGATAAAGGAGTATAGGGAGATGGTTGGAAATCCTCATTTAATAAGATATTGCAACATCTGCAGTTGATATTCTGAAATCTGAATAAAAAGAGTAGTCTGTTGTATATTAGCCTACAAGACTAAAGTACAGACTAAAGCACCATTGGTGCTTCTGCCCTTTGGTATGGCAAACACTTTGGTCTTGATGCACAGACAGTTCTCATCTGTCAGTACTGCAGGTCTTTGGCTAAACGAGTTAGTAATTTTCCTGTCTTAGAAATGGTGAAACAAATACCCTAATAAATTCGGTGGCTCGACGAAGATTACTGAGCTGCTAGGTGGCCACGTTTGATGTTTTGATCAGTGGTGCTGTGCAAGACTGTTCTCCTTTCTTATATTGGTTGAATTGAGTATTCCAGTAAAGAGTCAGAAGAAGTTGGGGGACAGTCTTCCAAAGAGGCAAGATACCAGTGTTTACCTTGCTGCGGGTGTTGTACTGCTCTGAAAGTCAGCAGCAGGCAGTTGCTGCTGAGCTCAGAGTTGAGCGGGAGCCAGCGAGAGGCTGCCCTGCATCACTGCCCCTCGTTGGGTGCCTCAGCAGGGAGCCCTGTGCCAGCCCTCCGATTCATCATGCAGTCTGTCCCCATGCTCTCCTTGGCTTCTGCCACCCTGCCTGGCCCCTACACTTGATCACACTGGTTCGTCTAAACTGCGAATCTCTTGTGGTGATCCTTCACTGTAATCCTTAGTTGGCACTCCGGGGAAATTCCTGCCGGCCACGGGAAAGTATAAATCTCTGGAACCGATCTTACTCCATCAATATTGATGGGGAATTTTGCCACAAGTTTTGGCTGGAACTGAGCTGTGCACCTCAACAGGATGTGTATTACCCTGCATCTCATGAGGCTTCCCCCTGCTCACTTCTGAGACACTTCTCATTAACTGAATTCTCCTTGGTAGTCTGTTCCGAGACACTTGACTTTTACAAGTGATGAAATGCAATACATTTTGCTTGCTGATAGAGACATGTTGATTTACTGGGGAAAAACGTCTGAAGCATTTGGAATAAATTCAGGTGGGTGGAGTTAAGGCTTGGTAATTTAGTTTGGGTTTGAAAGCAAATGGCCATGAGATAAGAACTGTGTAAACTAATGGTCTGCTGACTGTTGCAGTGTTAGAGCTGGTGGAGTCACAGGGCAGGGTTACTGGTGGATAATGGTGATACTCTGCTGTCTGATAGGTACTCTTTCCATTCTTTGATCCAGCTGCTGGATGTCTTCTTGAAAATATGCAAGAATGTGAAATAGCAGTTCACTGGGTAGGGGGAGGGAAAGCTATTGGCAAAAAGAAGGTCTTAACGAGTTATGACAGGAATTTCTAGTTTGAGATAATCAAAGAAATGCTTTTCAGCCCTGCACTTTGAGAATGAGGTAGTTGCTACTCTCGTCTGTGAAATTTCCGAGTGTCAGATTAAAAGAGGTAACCCATGTCTTGGGAAATGGCTAAGTACAGACACAACCGTGCAGGATAGCGGTCATCCTGGTTAAATGGGATAATGTTTACTGTGCCGGCCAGCACAGAATTCCTGCAAGCTCTTGAGACAGCTGTCCTGACTTTTCTAAATAAGATGACTAAAATGCTTTCTTCTTGGCTTGGGGATAACTTCTGTGTCCAGAGCTGCACTGAAAAAGACCTACCAATATACCTGTATTTCTGACTTGTATTATGTTGTCTTTATACATTACTGCAGCAGACCTTTTTTCTATGCTGAAAGGAAAATTAGTTTTGAAGTAAGCTAAATCTGCATCCCTTGTTTACCTGGAGTGGAAAAATCTTTGATTTTGTGGGTAAGCTACAAGAACAATTTCATGTGCTTGTTTTGTGGGTGAGCCACCATACCTTAATTCTGTGCAATGAATCACTGAAGCCACTTGAGATCAAGCATGGTGCATTGCATGGAGACTGTATGGTTAACTAGTGCTGTCTAGACGAAGCAACTTCTTTTTTAATTTTAAACCAATTAATTTAGCTGATGGTAAAGTTTTTTTACTAAAGTTAATACTAATTATGTCAAGATATGGTAGCACAGGAGAAAACGTGCCATTCTTCCTAATTAAATCAGGCCTTGTTTAAAAGCAAATTTCCCCAGACTAAGAAATTGTTTTGGTTTTTATCCTCAGCAGTTACTGCAGATTTCTGTAACAGGGTTCTTTACTGCACCACGTAAGGACAGACCCTCAGCAGAGTCCCTCGTTTCACGATAGACAGCCAGCAGCAGAGACCCCTTGCATTGTCCCCTGCTTGTTACTGCTGGCGGACGGGCTCTCCCCGTGTCCACAGGCCTCTCCCGGGGACCTGCTCCTGCGCCCATCTGCAGGACAGCTGTGCTTGAAACTGCCTGGCCGGACGCTCGAGTCGCGCCAGGTGTCCTCTCCTCGGCAGGAATTAATCACTTGCCGAGAGTCGGGTGAAGAGACGTCTACCCTGCTTCTCTTGAGCCGAAAGGGAGAAACAAGGCTCTGGTGTTGTTGAGGCGTGGACTCCCGGTACTTGGCGGTGCTGTCAGTGGCGACTGCTAGTTCGCTGCAGTTCATGCGGGATGAGTGTGGCCGGCGTCGCGCCGCGGGCACAGGGAGAAACTCGTACAAGTGGGAGCCCCGCTGCCGCCGGCGAGGACAGGCAGCGCTGTCACTTCTCTCCGCAGAACCACAGAATTAACCAGGTTGGAAAAGACCTCTAGGACCATCGAGTCCACGCCGATGACTTTTTCGAGGGAGCTTTCCGCCGCCCTCCCCAGGCAAGCGCCGCCGGCCCGGAGCGCCCCCGATGG
>VWYK01016870.1:31469-47824 GCA_013399775.1 Semnornis frantzii | reverse complement strand
CCCCCCCCCCATACACCGTGGGTGAAGCGACTCTGAGAAACCCTCAAGGTGTGTGCACACATAGGTGCATGTTTTCTCAGCTTTGCAAGACTGGTTTCTTTCTGTTGTCCAAAAGTCTTAATATTTGCAATAGAGGTGGCTCTTAGTGGAGCTGTGCTGTGGATCCTCTGAAGAGCTATCGTGGAAGAGGGAAGGATATTCATAAAGTCAGTTGTCAGGCTTGTCTGTGCAGCTCTCTTTGTGTCCCCGTCACTACCTAGGTTTCTTCCTAATTATCGGAGAACTAATGAATTCTGTTGTCACTGCCAACAGATGAAGCTTGGATCCCATGGCCATGCTTTGATTTGAGCGCAGGAGGCCTCACTGATAATGGGTCTGGAGTACATCTGTACACAGGAGCATGTGTGCTAACATGCCTGCTAACGAACACAGGGCATCGTCATGGAACTGCCATGGCAGTAAGCAAGACATGTCACAGCCCCACACACACCATGGTGGCTGTGCTGCCTCTGGTTGTGGATGAACAGCAGAGGTGAACTGGGCTTACTGGTCTGGCCAGGCGTGCACTCTTCTATCTTGCACCTCTGCTCTTCAACAAAGCATCAAAGAATCCATTTCAATTACAAAGTTTTTTTCCCTTAGACTTCTTCCTTTCCTAAAAGGGAAGTGAAATGTTGTCCACGGGCTGAAACCAGCAGTAAATTGTGCAGTGTGGCTTCCTTTCTTGAGTGAAGATCTCATGAAAAAAAAAAAAACTTTAAAAAAAATTCATCCTAATTGAGCAGTTGAAAATAACTGAGTAGTTAAAAATACTCTTCAAGAAGCCTGAAGTAGCCTTTTGGTTGCTGGAGGGGCTTTCTTTTCTTGCTCTTGTTTCAGGCAGTTGCTGTGTCCCACTTGCTGACCCAGGCAGCAACCTTGGCTCATTCTTGAAGCAGCTCTGCTTCCTGGTAAAGTAATTTGAATGACTGGCCCAGCAGTGTCTGAGAAGCAGTCTCCAGGCTTCTCAGACCTGCTCCTCTGTGTTACTTCCATCTATTTGCTGTGCCTTCATCATAAATCTAGTTAAATAAACGGTCCAGGGCAACATAAGTTGGAATCCTCTTGAAAAAGGAAGGCGGTGTGACACTTACTTAGTTCGGTTTGTTGGTATTTGTGTGTTGGTCAGTGATGGCTTAGCCTATAGAAGTAACAGAGTTCTGTTGAAATTTCAGGAGTGAGCAGACCATTTGTAGATGAGCTGGTGGTACAAGCACAGCATGTAGATATAACAAAGCAGTATGTTACAATGCAGTTAGTCTCATGGGCACAGATTTGTTTAAATAAACGTCCAGTTGCCGTCTTTGGTTAAGTTTTGCTTTGTAAGCCATCTGCAGAAAGACTACTGCATGCTTAGGTGTGCTTTTCAAAGTAGTAGTGATTTCTCTGCATAAGTATTTCCTTTTACCTTTGGATGTATAACCTGATATTTTGGATGTGTATAAGTCAAGTCTGCTGACTTCTAGAAGATACAGGGAAAAGTTTGCTTTAATGAGAGGGATATGAGTCTTCCTGGTTCTCTGGTGCTTCTGGTTTAAGTCAACTTGTTACATTGAGATTTTGATTTCTTCAGTAGCAGCAACTGGCTCGTTATGATTCAGTGTTTAAGTTTGATCTCAAAACTGTTCAGTTTTGCTTCCTAATGTAGGTGGGCTTGGAGGGAGATGCCAGAATGGTTTGTCTGGCGGTGCTTAACTGGCAAGCAGCAATAAAACAGAAGTGGTCCGTTCAGGTGCACTTACAAGTCTCTGTCCTTGATGCCTGCACTTGCATTCTAGTCTATCTTTAAAGACATCAGTATGTCTGCTGGAATGCTTGTATCAGTCTTGTCGGGGGGCTTTCCTAACTTAATTGCTGTATATGTTTATTCTGATTTGGCAGAACAGAAGTTCTCCACCTTTAATTGTGGAGTTAAAGGTGGTGCTTTCCAAGAGGCAGAAACCTTGTTGCATTTGGACACTGGCCCTATGGATGTCTGCTGGGACACTCACAGGTCAACAGTCTGCCTCATGTGGGACTAACGGGTTCATAGATGAGGATAAAAAACCCCTTCCTCAGCTGTGCTGATTTCAGTGAGAGCTCCCTTTAAGCAAAATTAGTGTCCAGGATTGAAGTTCACAGCCATTCTCACTTTTAATTACTCAAATGAAAGCAGAGTGCCTTAGCTCAGCCATACTATGCTATTTTGTCTATGATTTGTCTTAGCCTGTCTTCAGATCTTGCTGATGGAGTGGCTGGAGCTGCTGAGATACTGCACCCACACTACGATCATCATTGCTGGTTGTATCTGGTCTTTTAGTGCAGGTTATTGCAGTGGCAATGAAACTCTGGTTATCTATTCTGAGGAATAATCACATTTATAGTGGTCTAAATAACGACAAGATTTATCTACTTCCTGGCAACTCATCTGGCTTCCACAAAGTCTTAAATTTGTTACAGCTGTAAGTGATGCCAGACTCATCAATAATAAGTAAGATACGCAACAGTACAGAGGAAGAAGTGAAGTGACCTTCATACTTCACCTTTTTTTTTTTTTTTTTCTCCTCCTGAATGTTTGATAGGTCACTGTTGGCCTTTCTTAGCCTGGGATGTTGCTTGCTTTCTTCTGTTCTCCCACCAGTTTGGACTCCTGACTTCAGAAGAGCTGCTTTTCATTTACTTTTGAGTAAACAACAGCAGAACTGGGACTGAGAGCTATGGAAATAGGAGTTGTAGCAATAAATAATGTTGCTGTATCTTACTCACTTATCCATGAGTAATTTTGGAGACAGTACATTTTGATTTGTGAGTTATGTTCTTCAAATTCTGTTCTGGGTGTTAACGGAAAATTTGTTCTGGGAACTGTTGCGGGAATTTGTGGGAGGACTCGTTCCAAGGATCTGAAATGTGAGTGGATTTTCCCTTGCTACGGTAGAAAAGAAACCAAATTGCTGCCCTTGGCCAGTGACTTAATATACCAAGACGCTGTGCCATGCCGAATTGCTGTAATTCATTGCAGCAGTGAGTGGTAGCAGCTTACCACTAGCTGAGTAGTATCAAGATTTTGAAATGCCAGTGTAACTCTCTAAGAGACAACTGCTAGTAAGCAGAAGAATAAATGGGCTTTAGGGAATGGTGTGGAAAAGTGTCTGTAACAGTACATGGAGCAGAAACATAGTAATGGAATTTTGCATAAGAGAATCTAGTTGAATGCTGAATTCACATTCAAACTATGAGCAGAAAATCAGGTTCTTCTCCAGAGCTATATTCATGGCATCCCATGGCTGCCTGCTGTGGGAGGGTACTCACTGAGACAACTATTGTGGGCTGTGGGTGTTAATGTAAGATTAGGATTAGGTACTTGGATAGCTTATCCCAAGATTTCATATACATATTTTATCTTTTTTTTTTTTTTTCTTCCNNNNTCTTTTTTTTTTTTTTTCTTCCCCCTTGGGGTGGAGAGTGGGAACACACCTCTCCTTAGGTTATGTGTTCCAGTAGAAATAGGGAAATTGGTCAAGAAATGCTATAGTTTAAATTAGGTGGGTAAACATCACTGTTAAGTGATACAGAATGTAATGAACATAGCAGTTGTGCAATTAGATCTGTTTTCTTTAAGCTGTTGGGGAAAATGAAATAGTTCTTTCATGATTCATCTTTAGCAATAGAGTCCTTGCCACACAGGAAAAGCTGTATTTGTAAGATTCTCCTTAGTACCACTGACTTGCACTGGCTGTCTGCATGCAGCCTTACTCAGCTTTAGGATGACACAGAAGCACCGTGCTTTCAAAGATCCTCACCGCTCCTGGGAGCACTTTGAAGGCTTGAAGAGGAACGTCTGATAGCTTGAAGAACTGCATGCTGCTGGCTCAGATGGAGCTACAATTAGACATTGAGAGAAAATGATACAGAGTTCCCATGTCAAAAGACAGTTCTGCAGGAGTTCCCTTTGGAGATTATATTTTTTATAAATTTAACTAGAAATAATGATATGATTCTTAACATAATTCTGCCCTTCCTGAAATACTTTAGGACTTAGGAACTAGTCACAGAATTGTTTAGGTCCGAAAAGATCTTTAAGACCATTAAGTCCAACCGTTAATGTAATAACAGCGAAGTCCACCCCTAACCCATGTCCCTCAGTACTGCATCTCTGCTAAATATCCCCAGGGATGGGGATTTAACCACTTCTCTGAGCAGCCTTTTCCAATGCTTGACAACCATTTTTTTCATAACATCCAATCTAAATAGCACCTGCTCAGCTAATGCAGGAAAGTGCATGGTGTGCATGGGAAATACAGTTTTTTAGTCTTTAACTGGGAAAGGTGGGAAGTGAGGCAGTCAGGATGGGTGGGAAGTTGACAAATGCTGGCGCTTTCAGCATCATGTGGTTTGTTTTGATGCAGTCAGGTGAACTTGTCCAAAAGGGTTTTTTTTTCTGTTTGGGCAATTAACCTTTATTGTTACATAGCTATGTCATTCCACTAAGTTACTTGGATTTTCTCTTTTTTACCTCTCTCCTCAGTGCTTAGGGTTAAATATACAAACCTTGCTGTTGTGAAACAGGGTACATTTGCTTTTTAGAATTTTATGTCAGGTTCTAATACTTTCTAGAGTTTTGGCTGCGTGGCAGAGGAAGAGGGAAGAAGCTGTCACAAAGACAAATTGCACAGAAGACTCAGTATAGTGCTAACTCCCAGCCGTTGAGACAAATGGGATTTTATTGCTCAGGCTGCACCTCGTTTTTCTACTTAAATTATTTTTGTATCTCTCTATATATGTGTTTACAAGTACATTTTATGTATTAAAAGCATTACATAGTCATACTGCTTTTTAAATCATCTGAACACTTCTAAGGTAAAACAGGAACAAAAAGTAGTATGAGTTTGGGTTGTTACACAAAGCTTTCTATTTACTTGCATCTCTGTGCTAGGAAGGTAAAACCCCTGTCTTAGTAAAACAAAACCCTGTCCTAGTGGTACATCTCCACTAGTTCTTCTTAGGACAGACACGTTCTGTTGCCACAAGTGGTTACCAATTAGTTTAAACAGATCACTGTACGAGTTTAACTAACCTGACCAGTCTCTGGTTCTTTCTCTCCAAAACAAACTAGCACTAAAATTGAGGCAAACACCTCCACGCCGGTTAATTTTTTGTTCTTTCAGGTTTTGCTAAAGCACCTGTAAGAAATCACTGTCTTTTGGACAACACTGCTTTTGTTCAGAGGAATAAAGTTCCATGTTCTTGGCTTAGCAAGCCCACTCGAATGTGTCATTTGGTGATGGCTTTTAGAGCTGAGTAATACTGAATTTGGAAAAGCAGAAATCTAATTATGACCCTTTCCATTAAGAGACAAGCTCTTCTGTCATTCTTGTTTAAGAAATAATATAAATTTTTCATTTAGAAAGCTTTGATTTTAATATGTGGTATTAAAATTGTAGGAGACATGTTGCTTTCTTATCCTGATTTTCTGCTGACTAGGAAAAGAAAGTAGGAAAATGTCCTCCCCCCAGCTATAAAACACTTGAATTGTTTTAGTTTCAAAATAAACACGCTTATGAACTAACCACTTTTGCTAATTGGCATCTGGTTCTTCACCAGCACTCGAATCCCACTCACCCCTCAGTGTCTAGTATGCCAAAAATGCATTTGCCTGGGCTCGAGCTAATGGGATGAGAACTTCATCAGTAAGCTTATTTTTTTTGTATCTGTTTTGACTATTTATTCCTGTTGTTTGTCATCAGACTAAACAATACTCTTGGTCTTCGCAGGGTGTGCAGAGACAGGCTTTTGTTTGCAAAGGGAGGGAGTTTTGTAATTGCCCAAATAAATTCTCTGTGTTGCGTGGCTTTTAAGTTGGACCAAGTAATGTTAGCATCTGGGGGGTGTGCTAGCTGTTTATATATGACTTGAACCTCAGAAGTTATGGAATTGACTTTAAAATCATATAGTCTATTAAAATGATGAGGGAGTGGTTGACCACCACAGGTTTTAGAACCTTTAAGATCTTTTGCAGGCTTTTCTGCAGAAGTGAAGACAGCTTGGAAACATTTTGGTTTGGATTCCCCTCTAACCCGTGATTTCGCGTTGTCTCATGGCTTTCTAGTATTAGCACCTAGAATCTCAGCGTGCTAAAAATTCTATGAATTTGCAATATTAAAGTCAGATTCTGGAGGTTACAAAAGATCTGCAGTCTGTCAAGTCTCTTTCAAACTCTTGGTGTTTAGTGCTGTCCTGCCCAGTCTTTTGCAGAGAAAACACAACAATTACAGAAATCCTTTCCTGTGCAGTGCACATGTCAACATTAGTTGTCACAGGGTGCAACTATGAAGGATGCCAGCTTTGGAGGATGCCAGCTCTTTTCCAGGGGCTGGCACTTTGGAACTGGTATGTCTAGTTTGCTTTTGTGGGGCAAAGGATGGTGGATTTTCACAGCAGCAGCATGCACAAGGGCTGGTTACTGTTTTTCAGCAGGATTTGGTACATCATGCAGCTATGAAAGGTATGACCTCTGCTGTCTTTTTTTCATCAGTTTTGGATCGGGCCTTCAGCAGTTTGGGTACTTATTTTTCTCTGTAAGAGAGTATGCACATTATTTTTTAGTTGGTTTTCACATACAGATAGTCATTTCCTATTGCCTTTTGTGTGTGCGTGTGTCCCCACCTCCCTTAGTTCTCTTTTCTTACCTCAGCTAGAAATGGAATCATTCATAAATGTCTGTCTGAGAAACATGTGGTATGGACAGGTGCTTCAAGTCATTGTTGCAGTATGCTGAAAGTGTGTCTGCATTTTGGAGAAGAAAACAGTTGCAACTTTTCTGAAGCAAGATTTTAGTTTGTAAACCATCTTCTATTTTTGGTGTGTCAAATATGAAGGCTTCCTGTGTGAAACTGATAAACATCACAGGAAACTTGGAACAGTGACTCAGGTCACAGCAGGCCTGTTCGCATGACACCTGTGTCATCAAAATAGCCTTGCTTTAGTAGCCTTAAATGAGATTTTATTTTCCTTTTAGATGGTAGATCTGTTCAAAGGCATATTTGATTATAAATTAATTGGAGAAAAAACATTTTCCGTTCTGAGAATATCATACATCTGCTCTTCATTGTTACTTCTGAACTTCTCACAACATCAACAACTGATGTTCTGCAAGTTGTCTATTTTCATTACTGGAGTCTGTTCAAAAATGTTTTCTCCCTGTTTCCTTCCACTTCAAGCATGTTAAGTCAGATAAATTCAAACAGTGATGTTTAATCACTGAGCACTAATCACCCTTTTGCAATATTGATCGTGAGCCTTTCCATATATGATGATCAGAATGAGTATTAGTTTACTAGTAAACACCAAGGAGTGGGAGGTTGAAGATGGTGAGTTAGCCCACTGCAGCAGTCCGTACTACTTTCCTAATTCCTTAAGCTTTCTGGGCTCCATCAGCTAATGTTTTCTTTTCTTTTGTTCCCCTCCCATGTGCCAAACTGTTTTCCTTCTTGTGCTCATGTTCAAGGCAAGCAGTAACTAATCCATTCTGTCACAGCATTTACAAGTGCCCCAATCCCTCTTAGGACTGCTGATGCTGCTGAGATGGTGCACCACCTCATTTTCCCAAGGAGCTTGTCACTTCCCTCCCCAGCACACTCAAAAAACACACACAGGCTTCCCCTGCAGCCCTCTTTCATGGGGGCTGCCTGCGAACATCGCATTTGAGAATGACTGCTGGTGAGATAGTTCAGTTAAATGCAGGCTGGGGAAAACCCAAGTAGGCAGGGCTGCTGTGTGTGGGTTGAAAGCTTCCCCCCCCCCCCCCCCCCGCCGTTTCCTCCCACTCTTTCCTTAACGGGTAAAAGATGAGTGCTGTGCCTGAACTTGCTATTCTGAATAACCTCTTCTCTGCACACATCGACTGATGCTCACATCCTGTTTGCTACCAGCGTAGCCAAAAGAGTGCCCTGGAGAGTGGCATTTCTGTTTCTGTTGGGTTTCTTTCAGTGAGTAGCAGGCTGGCTCTCTGCTGCTGGCTCTGTCCTGTGCCTTTGGTTCTCCTCTGAATTTGAGGACACCTGCTTTCCCTTCGCCTTTTGTATGACATAGCAAAGTTCGCTGTGGGATTTGGAATTGTCTGGAAAAAATGGAGTGTGAACAGAGAATGGATCTATGTGGAGTCAGGATCTTTCAGTATCTAGGCTTCAATGCTCTGCTAACGCAGAACTAGTCTGCCTGGGAAGTTACCTGAATAAACCTGTGAATCCTTACTTTTGCCATGCTATAGGGTTTGATCAGACACTTGCAAACTTCCTTGAAAAAGATCTAGATTTAAATAATCGTTTCACATTTAATCCACACACACCAGTGAATCTACATTTTATTTCTCTAATGTAATCACTTTGCCATGTTTGATAAACTATCCAAACATTTTCTAATCTGTTTTACTGATGAAGATGCTCAGGGAAGCTGAAATGCAGTATTAATTATCTACTCTACAATCCGCTTGATGGAGTGGTTCATGCTGCAAAAGTTCCCCATGCTAGCTTCGTTGCATCTACTGCTTTTAGTATTTTACCAGTTACAAGCCATGTAGCCATGCTTGTAAAAATACAGGCATCTAAAAAACCCAAGGCAACAAAAAGCATCTTAAAACTGTTAACTCTGCTTTTGAGATGCTGCATGGAAAAGAGCAGTTCTTCTTACAGTTTGAACAAATCTTGCTGCAAAACTCTGAAGGCTAAGCAAGTTCATCATACTGCTTTTACAAACCTGTGCCTTTACAGTGGACTTATGTAAAAACGGGAGAAAATGTCAGTACATCCAAAGTAATTAATCTCACAGTGTGAAGTGCTGATATTATTCCTTTTATCTTCACTGTGAGGATGAAGTTGCTGAGACTCCGCAACACAGTTTCTTTCTCTCCATGCCACTGTGTCCTTCTGCTGAGGACAACTTCTCATCTGCTTCTACTTCCCTGACCTTTGTGGTAGGACTCTTATTCCACGGGGCTCAGCTCAGGCTCATGTCAGGTGCCATACAGCTGTAGGGAGGGCAAGAGGACTGTGCTCACTGCCTGTGCAGGAAGGGTGGGAGGACACACTGTGCTTCAGCCCAATGTCATGGTGTCTCCTGTTTGTGCTCATGGTAATGCTGTATCCCTGCCTGCCTCCTGCCACTGTTGGGCTGGGACATCTCACCAGCTGGAGCGAGAAGAGTCTTTGTGCATTTTCGGACAGGTGGGCTGCAGGGTAGCTGCTGGAGGAGGTGACAGTTGGAGCTCAGGTTCGGAGAGGGTGCTTTGGTAGTGATGCACCATGCAGTTGGTGGAGGCAGGCAAGCAGGCAGCTTAGCAGCCCTCTCTGTGGCTCTACCTGGGTGTGTAGTTCCCTGGCAGTCTGGAGGCCAGAGGCCCGCTGTGCTGGAAGGCTCTGAGGCAGTTGAGCCGTGTTTTGGCTTGTGAAGGGAAGGCTTTTACGGCCAGCCTGCCAGAAAACACAGCAAGAGGTTAGTGCTGAAGGTAGTGGTACTCTTCCTGCACAGCTAGGCCTGGCAGGGGCTTTCTGCTTCCCGTCTGGCCCTATGTAGATCCTAGTGTTGTGGCTCTCCAGTGGTACTTCTTGCTCGTTTTGTAAGACAGTGAAGAGAAGGCATCAAATCCCACCGGGTGAGGGGAGCCCTCTCCCACAGGCACCACCGTCGTAGGCCCACCACCCTGCTCAGTGCCTTATGAGGAAGGGCGGGTTGGTGGAGTGGCTGGAGCTTGACCTGCACAGGATGGTGGTGCATTCATGGAGCTCAGCTGGTCCTGCCCTGGTTTGTCTGCATTAGAGAGCCATTGTTCTTACTGACTAATCTAGGATGCGTTTTAACAGGGCCCGGTGACATTACGTGAGCGTTAGGGAGGAAGGAGGGTTGGTGCAGGCTACTCGCAGAGATACTGAGTTACGGTGAAGTCACAGGTCTTTTGAAGCCTTTTTTGGGCTTGTGACATTTGGGTGGTTGAGGCAACATTGTACTGTGTGAATGAGGTGAAAGCTTCAAATGCAGTCAAGAAGTTGCCTCATTTGGGGGAACGTTTGCAGTGGTGGGAGTAGTTTTGTTCTGTTTTCTTGAGTTTTCATTGAACTATGAGAAAGAAGAGAAGGAAAGAGAAATAATAGTTAAAAACAAGTTTCTCTCAACTTACTGTAGGAATGGGACACAGAAGGAAATTAGAGTGTTTGTATGTAGGTGGCAAAAACAGATACTTAACTGTTGGTAGATGTACAGATAGGTATGTATGTGATAGATGGGTTTTCTTTACTGCCTGTCTACTGCAAGTGACAGGCATCTGTTGAGGCTGCTGAGCAGGGCTCAGCATAGAGTACAGCTTGGTTTCCCTAAAGAGCTCAAAGACACTTGGAAACTTCACATCCAGGCATCCTCAAACGATTTATCCAGCTGCCTTGCTTTCCTCCTTAATTCATCATGCAAACCAATGCAAGGAAGAACTCTACATTAAGTAAACAGTTATGGGAGAAATGGTAGAAATTCATTACCTTTTGTCAAGCATTTTTTATTTCTGTTTTCATTTGTCACTGCTGATAGATTTAGTGCGATCTGCTTCTTCCCACCTGTCTATACTAGCTGTTAACCCCTTTCCCTGGAAATTCACTCACTGGCTAATTTAATTATGAATATACTAGTAAGCAAAAAATGACCTACAAACCCTTGGCACAGATGTTTTTTCTAATAGCTGTTGTGTGAAGGGTTGTTTTTTGTTTTTTTAAAAAACATTTTTTTTTATAATATGACATGTGTTTGTAAGCAAAGGCAATTCATGTCTTTTTGTTCAATTGTATAATCTAGCTAACATGATGTGAGAAGATATTAATAACCTGTTATGAATTGTGATTATTAATATATATGAATAGTAATTTTATTACTAATATTTAAAAATTCGGGGAAATTCCCTCAGATTCTTTGGATTTTCAGTTGACAGGAAATATTTACACAAAGGATATTTATTAACACAGAATTAAACAGTTTAAACAATCAAAACTTGGAAAAATAGGAAAGCGAAACAGGAAAAAGTCTAACTGTGCTGCAGAGGCTTAGCATTAACCCTAGCCCATGGTACTCACGATGCCTTCAATCCCTGAGTAAGTTTCCCGTATAAGAATGCTTCCAAAACCCACGATTATGTTCCCGCGGTAAGATACAACAATATCCAGGCAGAGGAGGGGAGAGAGAGTTGCTGCAGTGCCAGTGTGAGCTGCAGACACGTGGCCGTGGCGATTCCCAGGTAACGAGCTGCTAAAGGGTACTGCCGAGAGACAATCTCTGTAGACGGCTTGTGTAGAAAAGGTTACTGTGTAGAAAGGGCGTTGCCTTCTAAACACCCCACACACACACCCCCCGCCCTTAAATAGAACAATGTGAAAGTTAAACTGGCCAATAGGCATTTAGCATTCTTGTTCTACCCAATGCATTCGAAGCTTCGTGCCTCGTGGGACCAGGAAGGCTCGCTGAGGGGCTGCCCCAGACACCTCTCATGTGGTGCTAAGCTCCTAGCCCCAAGGCTTTGTTTTGCTCGATCTACTTCAACTTCCGGACCCTGAACACAAGGAGGACAAGCGAGGGTTTAAACCAGTTTTCCAGGACATATGAGTATCTGATTAGCAGTGGGTAATTAATTGAGTGTCCCTCTCCCATGAAAGTAGCACATTCCACTAAATGGACTATTGGTCTGGAGTATCAGGATTTTTTTTTTCTTCCTTTCATCTTTGACTTTACAGTTGACCTTGAGCCTTGACTTAAATTCTTGGTTTTATTCTGTTTCTGTGTCTCCTAAATTCTGTTTTCAATAGACCGAGAACAATTAGGCTTTCCATATATACACAGAAATATATACACACTTAAACAGCATTATTAATGCTACTTGCTATCTAATCTCCTTCAAGTGTGCCATGTGGCAGTGTGTTGTGTTGACAGGCTTGTCTTCTGGGCTCTCCTGCCTTCCCAGCCCGGTCTCCCTATGTCTGTTTGATCTTAGACTTTGTTCCTCCCTAGCAGTGTCACAGGCTGTCTTCTTCAGCACCTCAGCTTCCATCTAGCCTGGGGAGGCTTTGAGGAAGATCTGAGGTTGCTAGGCACTAGCACGAAACAGCATAGTACTACTTTACATAGGAGCCAGTCATTGTTTAAGGGCAGTTGCTTTCTACATTTGCTTGCAGGATTTCCATATGGCGGCCTGATCGCTTAATGAGGGCAGTTTGCATATAAACAGGCTAAATGCAGCTCTTGGAGTTGAGTGACATAATGCAACAATTCCTGAACCTGTTGAAGGAATCATTTTATGGTGAGGGCAGTGGAAAGCCAGTGTGGTGCAGCAGATCTACTGCCACCTGTAGGCAGTAGTATTGTGTAAGGTTACCTGTATTTGTGAACCACAAGTGCTGATGTGTTGGGGGAGCAGGAGACCAGTTGTGCTCGAGGCATTACCTGGCAGTGGGTCACCGTGACTGAAACAGTGATAGTCGTTCCAGGCCCAGGGTTAAAGTGCCCCTCCTGGAATCAGGAGCATGGGGCCTGAAGGCATACCTTAGGCTGGTAGTCGTTGGCAGCAGCTCAGACTTACTGAGCATCTAGGTCTTGCACTAGCAGGCATTTATGGCTTCTCTTTACTCATGAGAGGGAGTGCTGAGGTAAAAAAATGCTTAGAAGTCCACAAACGCCTTCATTTGTGTAAAAACCAAAGTGTCCACACAGTTATTTCAGTGTTGTCTCTCAACCCTTGCCTCAAGATATTAACCACTATTTCTTTGGTCTGTTTATGTGAGGTAGACAAGGCCTGTGCCTGTGGCTCTACTTACGGGACACTGTGGATTTCAAATGGTAGCCCACCTCTAAGGACACTGATGAAGAGAGCAGAGCTCTCCACTCTGATAGCACATCAAAGTCCAAAGCTATAAAGAAAGTTTTTAATGGCTCGTGATGGTGAGACTTGAAATCCTTTACCATTGGAACACTACTGGACAGTGTGCATGTCAGAAGCACTTTCTTGCATTGCAGGATCTCGGACTGCATCTTGCCTGCAAAACAGTTGGTGTTTTCTGACTGTACCACAGGCTTTCCTTTTCTTCAGCTGTTACTTCACAACCCTGGTCTAACCTCTTTATTCTGGCTTAGTTGTTGTTATACATTATTATTTCGTATTGTTTATTTGCATCCTTGGCTTCCCAATTGTTTTTTTTTTTTATTCCATTGTACGGCCAAGTAGTTCATTTCCACTATAATCTTGCATGCAGGTAATGCAGAAGATTTATCAGGAACAGTTAGCATGGACTGACAAAGGGGAAATCACGCTTGGCTGATCCAGCAGCCTTCTATGATAGTGTGACCAGCTGGGTAGATGGGGGAAGATCAATGGATGTTGTCTATCTTGACTTTGGCAAGGCTTTTGACACCGTCTCACATAACATCCTCATAGATAAGCTTAGGAAGTGTGGGTTAGATGAGTGAGCAGTGGAGGTGGATTGAGAGCTGGCTAAATGACAATGAACAACAGTGCAGGGGGGTTGGAGTTGGAGGCCAGTGGTGTTCCCTGGGGGTCAGTGCTGGGTCTGGTGTTGTTCAATATCTTCATCAATGACCTGGATGAAGGAACATTGTGCTCACATCAAGTTTGCTAGTGATGTAAAACTAGAAGTAGCTGACACTTGCTATGCTGCCATTCCTAAAGACCTAGACAGGGTGGATGGGGAGTCGGGCAGAGATGAAGCTCATGAAATCCAACAAGAGCAAATCCAGAGTTCTGCACCTGGAGAGGAATAACCTCACACATCAGTACAGGTTAGAGGTTGGCCTGCTGGAAAGCGACTGTGCAGAGAACAATGTGGGGGTGCTGGTGGACAAATTCAACATGAACCAACAATGTGCCCTCTTGGCCAAGAGGACCAGTGGTATTCTGGGGTGCGTTAAGAGTGTGACCAGCAGGTCTAGGGAGGTTCTCCTCCTTCTTCTGTTTGTTCCCTGGTGAGGCCATAGCTAGACCATTGTGTACAGCTCTGGGCTCCCTGATTCAGGAGAGACATGGGACTACTGGAGAGAGTCCAGTGGAGGGGCATGAGGACGATTAGGGGACTGAAGCATCTCTCCTATGAGGAGAGGCTGAGAGACCTCAGCCTCTTTAGTCTGGAAAAGGGCTGAGAAGGGATCTTACAAATGCATGTAAATATCTAAACAGTGGAGGTCATGAGGATGGGGCTAGGCTCTTCTCAGTGGTGGCTGGTGATAGAACAAGGGACAATGGGTGCAAACTAGAACACGGGACATGAACTTAAGGAGAAACTTCTGTACTTGCAGGGTACTGGAGTCCTGGAACAGCTGCCCAGAGAGGTTGTGGAATCTCCTTCTCTGGAGGCTTTCAAAACCTTCCTATGTGTGTTCCTCTGTGACCTCATCTAGGCAAACCTGCGTTAGTAGTGGTGTTGGACTAGGTGATCTCCAGAGGTCCCCTCCAACCTCTACCGTTTTATGATTCTAGGATTCTCATTCTCAGTGAAGTTACTTACTCACCCAGCCTCTCCATTTGGAAAGACCGTGCCCATTTTATAATTAAAAGGCCACAAATGGTCCATGCCCCTGCACTACTTGGGGCAGAAGAAAACCACTTTCCTAAAGGCTTAGGAGATGTAGATTTGATGTCCATGTTGAGGTCTAGGGTAGCTCATTGAGCAAGCAAACTAAAATACTAAGAGATAAACATGAAAGCAGAGACTTGCTAATGGATGTTTTTACTTGGAGCAAACGAAGATGTTTAAAGCTCCAACTTTCTGGTTTTTTGAGTAAAGCTGGTGATTTCTGGATGCAGTTGGGTTACTTAGATTAAAGACCGTACCACAACCAGCCTTGCTGTCAAGTTTTTAAGTTGGTGAATTGACTGAGGATATATTTATTATAATTATGTTTTAACTGGTCAGAGTTCTTTTTCAGCTTGCGCTTGAGCTGAGCTGTGACTGCAAGTTTACTGGGAAAAAGAGCTGACAACATGCAGAAGATGTGTGTGAGGATTGTGTTATGCTGCATGCAGATCCTGTTTCAGTTTCCTCTTAGTGCCAAGATGTCGCCTAACAGTGCCAAACTTCCTCAGAAGGGCAGGGGAAGTTTCTCTTTTGAGTTCATAGGTAAGGGGGATTTTGTGGTGATGATTTCTGTAAAGGAAATGCTTACTGCATACAGTTGTGACTGTACCGTTAATATCTTAGTGCAATTCTTTAAAACCAGCTGCACAGATTTCTCTGGCCAGTGTAAGAAATGTTGATAGAGAAGGAAGAAATTACTATCTACATGAGTAATTATTTGTAATTTTTATGTGACATTACCTTGGATCTAAGAGTCGTGTTTTATAATAGTAGTAGTTATTGGCAGTGCCTTTGTTTTTCTTTCTTTAAGAATTCATTAGCAGCTGTATTAATTTAAACAGACAAACACACAACCCCTAGCTGACCTCAGATGATTCTAATGTTCTGTGTCTTTCTGCAAATTACCGAAGTTGTTTTAAATCCAGGTAACTAGAGAGCCCACCAGCCCTATCTGCAAGGACCACTCGTAGAAGCTATTTTAAACTGAAAAAAACCCAGTGTAGACCAACAGAGGTAGCAACATTGTATCTGTCTTGCTAACTTGAAATACCGGTGAGTAAAGATAACCAACTGACTTTTAAGCACACCAGCAGACGAACTTTGTCATCTTCATCTTAAATCCTGAGGGCTGTGTAGCTAAACTGAAGAGTAAGTCATGCTCTTCTCGGCATCCCTCCTTGCTAATAATAGCACAGGGCTGGCCTTTGAGTAGTGTTCCTGGTTGCACACATTCTCTTTGGATATTGAAGTCTCTGCTCTTGCTCTTGTAGTGCTTATTCAACACAGCATCAGTGGTTGCAGCAGACTTGCATTTTCTAATATCAGTTATTTTTGTAATTGTGATCTGCTTGCTACCTATAGTGCTTGCACAACATTTGCAAACCTGCAGGAGTAGCAGCAGTTTTCAAGTCACTTGACAGGTGTCTCTGTAGTGTGAAAAAGCTATTTATGCAAACGTAGCAGTTTGGGAGTTTTCCCCCACCACAAGGTTCCCCAGACTAGCTCAGAGGGCTGGAAATTAAGGACGAAGCTGTATTTTACAGCGTAGCACAAATCTACAAGCATGTGTACGCACTATTTACAGGTATTTGCCACTATATACAATTATATACAAGTTAAATGTAATACAGAAATTCAAACCCCTTCCCAAATGGCAGAACCGCCCAGGAGAGCTCCGAACTAACTCCCCTCCCTCTTCTCACTCCCTCCTTTATCTCAGAAGGCTTATGT
>VWYK01016870.1:0-16845 GCA_013399775.1 Semnornis frantzii | reverse complement strand
TTTTTTTTTTTTTCTTAGGTTTTAAAAAAAAAAAAAAAAAAAAAAAAAAAAGGAAATGAGTTTCAACAGATGAGACTTTCTGAATCTTTATTAACCAACACACTTTTTCTGGGATAGTTATGGTATCCCATCATATACATACATACTACATCTACAGTATACTGTTTGCCGACAGTGTAGTATCTCTAGCTATAGCTTCATGTGCTTTCTGGAGAAGGCAGGGGGCTTAATTTGTTTGAAGAAAGTAAATTTGGGATAATTGTGTTTGCTGATATTTGAATGATTGAATTATGATTATGACTTCTAATGTCATAAAACTTCAGGGCGGGGTTAGAGTTGCCACAAGCAGGTCATGATTGCCAACAATGTTTGTTCTGCTTTTGTAACTCACTTGATCACCATCATACCTGGATTTCTGTTGTATCCAGTTTTTAATGTGTGTGAATCTGTCCTCTGTATGATCCTGTTATGTAAAAGTAACATTCTTCCTATTTTGATGGAAGTGGGTTTTGTGTGAATAAAACTATTTTGCTAGAGTTGTTTCCTGTCACAGGAATGACCGTGCCTCAGAGGAATAAAAACTGAATGGCCTTAAATGGCATTAAAATATCTCATTGTGAAGTTTTGGAGTAAAAAATATAGAGCTTTGATGGGTTTTTTTCATTCTGAAACTTTTTTTACACTTGATTCTGACTTCATGGTTTTCATCTTGTAATAATTTTGGTAAGATACCTTGTTTTGTGCCTGGGGCTTTTTTACCCTGTGAGTGCATGCAGTTTTAGTGATAAATGTGCAAACCTCAGGGGTTTCAGTGCACAGGTGCATATAAGGTGTACTTTTTTATGTCAAAAGGCAGCCTGGCTGCCAGGGAAACTGCTGTCTTTTGCACTTAGAAACAAAATGTACTGGTTTAGTGCAGGTGACCTATTTTCATTACAAAAGAGTAAGTACTGGGAGCAGCGGTGAGGGCAGAATTGCTTGAGACGGCTAGCCTGAAGTGGGTCTGTGCAGACAGTTCGACTAGCAACCACTGTAGAGAAGCTCCTTTTATTGATAAATGACTCGTGGAAACGAGGAGAGGAACACTGGTAACGTAAAGCATGGCTCTGCTGCTACTTCAGGTGCAGTTGGTTGGGTTGTCACCTACACTTTTTTGTTTACAAAGGAGCATGGTTTCCACCTCTCTGTGAGGCTGGATCAGAGTTCTAAAAAAAATGCTTTCCTTTCTCTTCATCTTGACTTATTTCTACTTTGTTGGCAATCTCCTTTTAATTGCCAGTATTTGCTCTGAGGGCTCATGTGTATGCTTCAGTTGTGTAGGGTAATTACTCATTGCTCTGCTCTTAAAGCCTCCAAGATTGCTTAGCCAATGGGTCTTACTTATACAAATGTAAATGTATTTCTTTCTTGGCTTACTGCAGGACGAGTGCACTTGTTAAATTTTCTTTTCATTAGCTTATATGACGTATTTTAGGTATTACAGTCCATACTACATGAACTTTTATTTGTGAAAGTGGAATAAGTGTAGTTTGTTATTCTGCCCTTTTCAAAGGTAGCAGTCAGTGTCCGACTTTGTACAGCTGGTGATTTTTCACATTGGTTGCATATGGTCCCTTAGACCTGACTGCTGTTTTCAGTTGTCTTCTGTTCCACAGTTTTCAGCCCCACTGATGGGTTCTCTGTGTTTTGTGCCTGGATAATATAAATACTGTAGAGCTCTATGCCTCTCACTGCTTTTTTTTTTTTTTTTCCCCCATAACTATTTTTATCAAGGTTCCATTATATATTCTTCCAAAAGAAGTTCTATTCAAATAGTGGCTTCATGGAAAACTTCCTAAGGTTTATTTGAAAACCTAAGATGCTCAGAACAAACTCGTTTTTTGACTCTTTAGTGTTTAGTAGCATATATAGGTTTGGATTTTATCTTGTGTTAGTGTGGTGGTGATGTAGGGTTTTTTAAGACAGGATGTCACTGCAGGATGCAGGTTCCAGTAAAAGTACATGACAGAAAGAAGTACATTTAGCAAATTTGACATCATTGATTTTTATGTTTCATCTGGATCAGAAGGTTGAGGAAAAAAATGTAAACACAAAGAAATTGGGTTACTTTCAATTATGTAACTTCCCTGAAAGGACTTTTTGGTTTTTTTCTTTCCCTAGGCAGCTGTCTGATCAATGGCAAAATTCTTAATAACTCCCCAAGTATTTAAGTTGTCTATTAATTGGAATTCCTTCTCTATATGAAGAATAATTCTCTTGTTAGCTGTTTTGCATATGAGAGATGAAGACTCGTGAGATTAAGAAAGGAAAACCATTAATTATGGTGAAATAATTTTCTAAACTTAAGGGAATTAATAACAAACAAAGCTTCTGCAGTAGCCAGCTTTTATTTTGCAACTTGCAAGTACAATATAATGTACATGGGAAAACTTTATACAAATAGGTTTATTCCATGATGTTTTTTTGCTCCCTGGGTATATTACCATCAAAACCTTTCTTTCAAAACAAGTTGTACTGACGAGCTCTCTGTTTTGTAATGATAAAGGAAGAAGAGCTTTCAGAGTTCAGTTTGTGTTCAGCATGCCACAGTTCATTTTGGCCTGCTTCTTCACCCATTTGCCACCCTCAATTTGCTACAACGGGTATGAGATGCCCTTAAGAGGAGTGGCTATCACTCTGTGGGTGGTACTCTCAGGCACTGCAGTTGAAAATCCCATTAACAGCTGCCATCTGATCAGTTAAAAAACCTCAAAACTGGCAGATGAAACTTTTCACAAGCTGTTTGGATTTGCCACTGAGTTTGCCCTTTGGCTAATCTAAGACAACAAAAGCATATTTGAGCTCTAACCATACATGTGACAGTGGCATGCAGCAGCCTCCACACTAGGTCTCAAACAGCTGCCTAAGAACCCTGGGATCAGTGTCTTCTGATTGGTCAGCAGAAAGTTGGTTTTGGTGTTTGGTTTTATTTTATGGGTTTGTTTTTTTCTTTGTGTTTTCTTTGGTTTTGTCTTTTTAAAGTCATTTTAAGATGCTGCTGATGCCCTTGTATGATAGCAAACTGTTGTCTCAATTGTGGTGGTGAAGGTACTTGTGTAGTTGCACTGTAAATGGGACCCCAGTGATGTGTTTTGCTGTGGTTGCTTTTTTCAAAGAATTAGGGCTTGTCAGGGAATGATGAGGGCTTTCTTAAAGCATTCCTACCAGAAAAAATACATCCTTGAACAATGAAGAAAGGGTATAGAACTCTTAGAAGGGGATCCAGAAAAGACCAATGAGTATGATCAGAGGGCTGGAACATCTCTCCCATGAAGACAAGTTGAGAGGACTGTGGTTGTTTGACCTAAAGAAGAGAAGGCTCGGGGGGGGAGATCTTAGAGCAGCCTTTCAGTATTTGAAGTGGGCCTGCAGGACAACTTTCTACAAAGGTATGTCGTGACAGGCTGAGGGGCTGCCTGCAAACTGGAAGAAGCTAGATTTGAATTTGACGTTGGGAAAAAAATCTTCCCCATGAGAGTGGTGAGGCACTGAAATGTTTCAGTTGCCCAGAGATGATTGTGGAGGCTCCAACCCTGGAAGTGTTCAAAGCCAGGTTGGATGAGGTCTTGAACAAGCTGGTCTAGCAGGAGATGTCCCTGCCCGTGGCAGTGGGATTGGACCTAGATGATCTTAAAGGCCCCTTCCAGCCCAAACCATTCCCTGATTCTGTCAACCATCATTTCAGTGAGGCTAGTTAGATAGCACAGGGCTGTGCTAGTTGAATTATGCTTTGTCTGGCTCCCAGAGCAGTGTTTCTGCAGAAATGAACATGGACTGAGGAAACTGGGGCTCTTTAGCTGGGACCCTTCTTCTTTTTGAAGAAGAAAAGGTTGAGGGAAGACCTTATCACTGTCTACAGCTACCTGAAAGGACATTGTGGAGAGGCTACTGCTGATCTCTTCTCATGGGTAAATAGTGAGAGAACAAAAGGGAGCCTCAAGCTGCAAATGGGTAGATTTAGACTGGACATTAGGAAACAATTTTTTACAGCTAGCGCGGTCAGGCAATGGAATGGACTGCCCAGGGAGGTGATTGAGTCGGCAACCCTGGATGTGTTTAAAAGTCATTTGGATGTGGTACTTGAGGATACTCTGTAGAGTAGAGATAATGGTTGGACTTGATGATCCTGAGGGTGTTTTCCAACCAGAATGTTTCTGTGATTCTGAGGTATCATTGTGCTCTATGTTGACTCAGGTGTGTCCTGGCAGATGAGCGCCTCAGACCTGCTTTGAAGGTTTCTTGATTTGCAAGCCTGTGACTTAAGAAGTCACTGACATGCTATAGAAAAGTTTTGCAGTGCCAGATAAAGCAGCTGTAGGGGAAAGAGGTACTGTGCCTAATCTAAATGATTCCTCGGTCTTCACGAGCTTCGCAAGAGAGGGCAATTTACATGGCACGGTTCAGCAGGCTCAGCCTGTGCTCTAATGCAGTAGCAGTAGAGCAGTCTCCGTTGGACAGCAGCAAGTCAGGCAAACACTACCCAGGGGCTCCAGTCTGGGCAGGACTGGAAGCAGCAACTGATCTTCACTGTTTTTCTTCTAATTTCCAGTTGTCAAAGTGCAAGATGGAAAAGAGAGGTTGCATTGTTGCTATAAACAAATTGCCAGTATCCCTCTGCTAATGCAGGTGCTCGGTTTTTCATGAGGAAGTCTCTGGCTCTGTGGTATTACTGTTGTGAACATTGACACAGAGCGCAAAACTTGCCATTTGGATAGCATGCAAGGAGGAAGCAAGCAGATAGACTCTGGCTTACCTTTCTTTGGTCTTTGACCAGGCGCAAATAATGAACTTATTAGACTGAATTAATCTTTTAAAGGAAATGGTCTGAAATCCACCTGGTAGAGTGCTGAAAGCAGACTCAATAAAATCGTAGAAAATCGACTACAGGAAGGAGTTTTCTGTTGGCAGAAAGCTGAATTGGATGTCCCGAGGAGAGTCCTCTGTTTGAAATTTGTAATGCGAAGGCAAACAGAAATAAGCAATGGATCCTGAGCGCAGGGGTTTGTGGACAGCATTTTCAAGAGCTGGAGAATTAAAACGAACTTGTTCCAGTGGTGAGGGAGGCTAACACTCAGACAATGGTAATACACACAGAGCTGAGCGTGCTTATTACCGTCTTCATTCAGAAGCCCCCAAGACACAGCCTGATCTCAAGCTGTGGTGCAAACGGAGAGAAGTCATCAGTAAAGTCAGCTCCAGTTCCAGCCTGTGACTGCAGATAAAAGACAAGTTCCTAGTGTGTGACTGTTTTGTACCCACACCATTTCTAGAGGGTACTTGCATTAATAGATGTGCCTTTTTCCCCAGTCATAGCCAGATGCTGGCTACATGTGCCAGAAGCATGCCTTGTTACACAGCAGCTTTGGCGTTGCCTCTTGCCTCTTTATACTAACAGTAGATTCGCTGACTCTAGCGAAACCTTGTGTCTTGTATGCTGGCTTCTGTAGAGTCTCAGTACCTGACAAGCAATCTCTTCTGATGCTTCACATGAAGAGTTGATCTTTCAGGACAGTGAGGCAAGTGTTATCTTTTTCATTTCTTGATGCTAAGGTGTATCATACCTGCTTGCAGGTACTTAGAGGCAGTGGAACATCTCCATTTTAAGGAAAGACTGGGGGAACTGGGTCTCTTCTGCTTGGAGGACAGGAGACTGGTGGGTAACCTCACTGATGTTTATAAATATGGGAAGGACAACTATCAGGAGGATGGAGCAAGGCTCTTCTCAGTGATGTCCAATGATAGGACAAGAGGGAGTGGTTGCAAGCTGGAGCATAAGAAGTTCCACATGAACACGAGGAAAAACTTTTTTGCTGTAAGAGTGCCAGAGCACTGGAACAGGCTGCCCAGAGAGGTTGTGGAGTCTCCTTCACTGCAGACATTTGAATCCTGCCTGGATGTGTTCTTGTGTGACCTGCTCTAGCAGGGGGCATGGACTGAATGATCTTTTGAGGTCCCTTCCAGCCTCTAATGTTCTCTGATTCTTTAAAGGCATGCAGCAGTGAGTGAGGGCATAGATGAAGTCGCAACTGCATTTAAACTCCAGAGCACTCCTTCGAGATACGATGGAAGCAATGTGTATCACATCCAGTTTCTTGTGTTGTCCTTCAGCTTCAAAACAATAAAGACAGTGTGCAGTATCTAAGTGTTACAGCTTTATGTGGACTCTTGGTGACACAGTCCTACCAACTTGAAAAGCTGTTGAAGGTTTTGCCTGAATCAAAGCTCACAGTTAGTCTTTGGTTTGCTGGAAACAAATGTCTATTGGACATAGACTTTTTTGTGGTTTTGTTTTAATGCGTTTTCTAGATTGAAGTTTCCAATTACAGAAGAACTAATTTTGCTTCCAAGTCTGGCTGGAGAATGGTCAACACTAAGAATCCATCGGTAAGAGAAGTCATTGTTCCTTTTTGGCACTACCTGCAAATACAGTCATTAGCTGAAAAATAGGAAGCTTTCTTAAATCTCCTCTTTGCTCATTCTCCTCCAGGGAATTGTATTCTGCAGTATGTTAAAGAAAGGCTGTCCTTTCTCTGGGCTGCCTCAGACCCCTCACATCAGTGCACTCCTCAGCAGCAGCCTTGCTGCAGTGCTGGAAGCAAGATGTGTTGGGCCCTTCCTCACTTCCCTCCTCCTTCTTGCTGCTAGTGGAGCTCTGGAAAATGCCTGTGTGCCAGGGCCTGGGCCAGGCACGGCACTCTCATGCCACCCAGCCCTCCGTGTGCTGCAGATTGCCTCCAAACTCGTGGAGCTCTTTGAGCAGCAATGGAGCAGTTCTTTGGCTCTGTAAAATCTTGCTGCTTATGCTGTCCAGTTTAAAGACAAAATACTTCCTGCTAATTATTAACAGTTATTCTGTAGGAACAAATTCATTCCAGGGGCACTGAGCCCTGGCCTGCCATCCTTTTCAGCACCTGAACAATGTGGGAAGGAGGGGGAAGAGATGGCAAGGGAAACTGGAGTGCTCCAATTAGTCCCAAGATTAGTCCTGAAAGCGGATTGCGATTTCAAGGCCGAAAAGAGTAAGGAGTGGGCAAAAGGATTTGAAATGAGATTATAGGACCTAAAAGCGCCTTTCTTTTGTTCAGGAAATAATTCGGCAGTTTTGCCGGAGTCAGTGTGACAGTCCCGTTTCGGGCTGAAGTAGATGTGTGTTCTTTCACTGTTTAAGTTCTTTAGGTTGATCCCTGGTCGCCTTTCTTGGTGCTTCCTGCAAAATCAAAGTGTTTTCAGCAAACAAACAAAACCAGGGAGGAAAGCTGTTCCCTCATCAAAAGGCTTCTTGTTCTGGGGAGCCTTATTTGTATTCTTTAAGAAGAGAGCCAAGGAAGGGAGCCACGTTGAACTTCCTTTATTCCTCTGGGGAAACTTTTTTCCTGGTGGTTACTATGAGACCAGCACAGGAGTCATCCTTTTGCTGCTCATCCTACAGACAAGTTGGAGTACCAGTTTCTGTTTGCTGACCTGCTCAGAGATGCACATCGGGCAGTTCCCCCTTGAACTAAAAGCACCTCTTCTGCCAGTGCTGTAGTGGTGCAGGTCTCCTCCTCGGGGAGGGCGCTGGGCACTAAGCCTTGCTGCCCTCGAGAGACCATGATACAGGCTCACCTAACAATACCTGTGTCTGGGATTGCAGACTGGAGTTTGCTTGGTGACAACAAAGAGAGGTCTTCCACTGCCTGTGCCTATAGAAGGAGGATTATAAAAGGGAGAATTACTGAGCAGAATTATAGCCATTGTGCGTTTAATAGGAAATGTTGTGGTTTAGTCTGTTCATCAAAGACTGTGTGAGATGGTGACTCTCTTTCTGCCCTTTCCAAGAGAGAAGTTGTTTCTCTTAGAGTAACTTAGCCTCATAAGGTGTGGAGGGATCATGAATGTATCTATGATCAACTTTTTTTTCTTTCTTTTTCAGTGGAATTTCTCACTGTGAAACTTAGGTAGGCAGGTTTGAACGCCTTGCTTTCAGTTTTTGCAGTGCCCACAAGTTTAGAGGAGATTGTCGGCATGAAGGAGTACTGAGTTCTGCCATGCTCTTGATTTCCCTTGCTGCCGCCTTTCACAAGAGCCTTTGTTAAACCTGCTTTCAAAGGCAAATGCTTAAAGCTGTCTTCCAGTGTGGCACTGAGAGCTTAGCGGGCATCATCTTGCCACTCAGACTATTGTATACTCTTTGAGGAAAAACTCTTTTAATAGAGGAGACCCTTTTTCCCTAGAGAAAACCATTAAAATAGGACATTCTGCATACTGTTCTTTGAATTGAGTTACTCACTTTGGACTTCTTTTATAAATGAGTGTTTTAATTCCCATCTAGAACACTTATTAAATGCTAAATTTTTTTCCACTTTGTTTTTTATTCCATTACACTGCCATCATATAATGTAGTGAATCTTACTTGCTGCTTTCTAGCCTTCACAACCTATTCCAGAGTCCCTCCAAGAAAAGAGGGTGAGACCAAGAGATGAACCTTTCAGTAGTTTCCATGGAAATTGATGAAGAAACACAACCTCTCATCCTGTTTATGGGACTTGGGTAAATGTAAGCTTTAATAAGGCTTTAGTTGTGAAGTTCTCCCATGCTGAGATGCTAAAGGACTTACAAAATAGCCATAAACTTTCTGAAAAAGAATAAAGGCAGTAATAAAATTCAAAAGGGGTTCAGCAGAGAAACTAGTGTGGAGGAGGAAACAGTTTAAAATAGTACTTCATATGTTGGCTGGAAAATTCAGTGATGCACAATATGTGACAATGGAAAGTGAGACTTGTCTATCAATGAAGCCACCAACATGAGAATTAACTGGAGTGGTGTGGCAAAGTCATTTGTTCCATTTTTACCCCCCATGATTCGTCAGAACTTAGACTAACACATGAAGAAAATATTTTTGCTTAATTGGTTGTGAACGGGTGAGCTATAAATTAATTGCCTCTTTAAAAGGTTATGTCTCATTCATTTTGCAACTGATTAGTATCATTTCACTAGAATGAGCATGCTTGAGGTCATCTGATGTTTGAAAAGCATAGGTTGTTACTTTCTGTGATTTGCTGCTTTAGAGAGCTCACATATAATCTGGGGATGTCAGGATGTCAGTGCCTTTCTAAACACCAGTGAACCATGATTAATTGTTTCCTGTAATCTAATTCATTGATTTTCTATATTTGAGGTGATCCAAGGAACAGCTTTTCTCCCAGTTTTAATTACAAAGAGAGAGAGAGAGTGCACATACACTCCTGAACATATTTTTGCTAGTTAATACTAATGAGAAATTCTTGCAACCCCATGACAGGTACTGATCTAACTGGAAGGAGAGTTGCACAGTATCTGACAGACAGCGACGGCCATCCTTAGCGGCTCCTTTTGCTGCTTGCAAAGATTGTACTCTTTGTTAGTGGAATACTTCTGGGTTTGGGGTTGCCCACCAGCAGATGGAACTCCTAGAACCTCCTGGTTTGTCAAGGAGAGAACTTGTTGTCCCTTCTGCTGCCTGTTAAATTAGAGCTATTCAGTGAGAAGCAGAGAGAACTGCTGAATTGTTTTATTTGGTTTTATTCTTTAACTTTCTTGAGCTTTATCAAGAGAGTGAACAGCCCAGATGCTTTCGTGTTTTGGAACAAGGTTATTGCCAAACTGCTCTTCACATGTTCTCTGTCGAAACACCGAACGTAAATAAGTGAAGTAGAAGCAAACAGACCAGAGGTGCAGAAACTATCTCATTGCAAAAGCAGGTGCCTCCCCACCTTCAACCTTTTTTATACACCCTTTATTTCTACACCTCTGCTTCCTGCTGCAAAGCTCAAGAGTGTTTAAGCCTTGTCTTACCGCGTCACATCTAATTTCTGCAGAAGCAGCTGAGGAGAAGCAGCAAAGTTAGATCACATTGTGTATTCCAGCATGGAAGCTGAGATTTTTTTGAAGTAACAATACTGGAAGACAGTTGCTGGAAGGTACAGCTACATCAGTCATATGAAGAATTGCTACCTTAAAAGTAGAAGGATGACTTTTGACTAGAAATTATGGGAAGATGAGCTTTTATATTCCCTAGTGAGTTCCTTCATTCATTCAGGTGTTATTGTAACTGCAGAAAATTATTAAATATTATTAAGTACAATGTTAGCATTCTCAACAGGGTGAAGAGTTGTTTGGAGAGGTAAGAATTAGGAATAAAGATGTGTACTGAGTTTTATTTTTCGTTGTAGGTGGGAGGTTTATTTTTCTGCTAAGATGAAAGTGACCAAAGATAATTTTACAGTGTGTCAGAATGAAGTCCTCTGAGTATTTGTTTACAGTTAGGTTTGCAGAATGCGTGAAGTTCATTATTTCAAACTCTGCTTTGAAGATCTTAAGAAAATGATACTAGGATTTGGACGTTGTGCTTATTGATATTGTGAAAACAACTAGGAGCAGTCTCATTCTGAAGAGCAGAAAACTACAGATCATGTGCAGTTCCCAACCACAGTTAAATGGAGCTTCTTCATTTTGGCAGAGGCTGTAAAAAGTGAGTACTTCTGAAGAGTAAATGCCTTTGAGGTCTCACCTGCTCTGCTTTTTGAATCTGAGGCTTTGATGAGTTGAAGGTTTTTCTGGATTACATGGAAAATGCCTACCTTTTCATGCCCGGATTGGGCTGGTGGGATAAACTTAGTCAAATTTGTTCTATTTGCTTTAAATTTACTATATAGTGGAGGGCATACTATATCTTTACTTCTAGTTTCCTCAGCATCTAACTTGAGATATTTGGGATCCATTCAAGACAAACACTGAACTCTTGCAGATGCAGCTGATGTGAGTCAGTGATGCGGAGCCCTAAGACAGTAGCATTGTGGGTTGTTAAGAGCCTGGAACTGAGAGGTGGAGCATCTGGGGCTACTTCATGGCTGCTGCAGCTTACTGGGTCTTTTGGAGATACATAATATTTCTGTGTGTACATTTTTCTTTCCATGAATGGAAATGGTATCTCTGTTGCTCCATGGGTGGGAGGATTGATCTGGGTGATGTCTCTACAATGCTTCTGAATGCAAAAGGTTCTGTGTTCTCTAACTTCTTGCTACATCTGTTAACCCAGACTGCAAGCACGGTGTTAGGTGCTGTGATTTCATGTATGTGCTGGTCTGTTTCTTCCCCATCTGTAAAATATGTTTGAGTGCTTCAAACAGAGTAATCACAGGACTGTGAATGAGTGCAAACTGACAAATTTTTATACTAAATTTGTTACTTCTTAGCAGTTTGTTTTTTAAAATGTCTCTCTAAGGGTAACTTGTTATTTATGCATTGAACTTTTGTGTTGGTGATAGAAGCACCCACAGACTCTGTAATCAATCCTTTGTGCACCTTGCACACCGTGCAGTATGACCAGACACTGATCTTCTGGGCAATAAGTGTGACCGTTGAGAGCAGGACTCATGTAGTTGATATGCTTGAAAAGGTAGAACTGAGGTAAAATGTTACTAGGACTTTCCAAGTATGTGAATACTTGACTTCTGTTTGTATTATTATTACCATCATGTTTTCTGCTTTTACATAACTTTCTGACGTGTGCTTCAAGCAGTTTGGTGTTTGGCCCAGTGACTGCAAATCTCTGCATGCTCCTCTGCAGCAGTGCTGCAAAGTCTATAAGCACATTAAGCTTCCCAGGGGAAAAATATCCTCAGCATCTGGGAGAGGTTAAATGTTCCAGGGGGGAGGTTAAGCATTTGTTTTGTCCTCTGCTGCTGTAATTCCAGAAGCCAGATTAGTTCTGAATCATCTGAACCACATCCATTCAAGATTAATGAGAAGGACCAAGTATGGAAAATTTCAACTTGTAAGCACCTCAGCTTTGAGCAGTGCTGGAGGGGAAGTTCATACTGGCAGCAGCCTGTGGGTCATGCTTAGTTGTGAGTTTTCTTAGTACTCAAATTGGTAAAATGGAGAATCGCAGCATACCAAATAAACCAGGATTTCTGCAAGCAACATGAAGCATTTAGGGGGTGGGCTGAACTTAAAGGCCTCCCCTTTATTTTTCCTATTTATTTCACTTCCGTGGGAGATCAGATGTGCCCTTTTGAATATGCACACACAACTTAGTGTGTGGTTAAGGTCTGTTGATGTCTTTAAAGTTAACAAGCAGCATGTTCTCGCTAATGAGTGACAAGCTGTTCCAGCAGATATGTGTATGTCCTTAATGATGACTCAAATTGACGAGCAGGCCATGGTTAAACCATGGTTAGAAATGTGAAGGGGAGCCTCATGTAGAAAATATTTATGAAATCCAGGCAAGTGTACCAACAAAACTGTTTGAAGTTCTGCAGTAGTAATAAACAGAGAGTTCAAGACTAGAATAACACAAGTTGAACAACCCTGAGCTTTTCAAAAAAGTTTAATCCACTTCAATTTTGGAGCAATGCTTCTGTTAGTAGAGCTTTACAGTGTGTACCTGGGTGGCAGCTCTGCGTTTGCACTGTGGTTCAAGTGGCTGGCATGGAATTTCTCCAGAACCTTGTCTGTGCTGTGACACCAACTATCAGGGCTGACTCTTTACATCAAGTTGAAAGTGAAGGTGAGCCTAGATACAGGCAATTGCTAGGACTCTCATTTGTTTTCCAGAACCCGAGATTGAAGTGTGGCGTTCTTTAGAATGACAGTCCTCCATAGTCTCAGGTGCCTGCATGAGCTGACAGAGACATGATCTGTAGCACATATGCAGTTTCAGGTACCTTGGAAGTTCCCATCCTGACACCCACCAGTTTTTCATCCAGGGATAGTTAGTTGAGGACCCATCTATTAGCAGTTGCAAAATATGTAGAAATAGAGCACTGCAGCAGGTGGAGTAATCTGCTGTGGCTTTCCTTACTTTAAAATAAGGAAAGCAGCAACAAGTAACATCCCACGTTCTAGAAGTGAGCTGTTATTCCTTTAACTACATCCACTTCAAAAGACTATTTCCTCACCTCTCGTGTTGTCTTTTGTCACAAATACATATAGACTACATCAGTAAGAACTTATTCCTGTTCTTAACAGGAAGAAAAAGAAAAGCAAGCAAGAAAGGAAAGCCATTTGACTTGCCCGAAGTCACTTTATGATTCAATAGTAGAGGCAGAATTAGACCTGGAGGCTGATAGCTGACATTTCCAAACTCCTAATGGAGACAATTAAAAGTAACATGGGACAGCTGCCTCACCATGAATTTTCAAATACATCTGAACTTTCTCCTATTTTAGTATTCAGCCTAGGATTATAATATGTTCACAACAAATGTCTTGCATATTTAAACACACATCAGTAAGAAATCTGCATTTTGCACAATGGCTGGCATACCTCAAATATCCATCTCTCTCAAAAACAAGTCTGTAAAACATAGTGATATTTTAATTTACCTACAGAACAAATTCTCTCTTGTTGTCCATAAATACATGTTCACCTTTCATCAGAGAACAAAATTCTGGCTGAAAGCTGCGGAATCTCACCAAGGGATCAAGAAGGCTCCATATATCACATCAGTAGTGAAAGAGGTCTTCTGATCACCACAGCAGAGCCATTGATAGGTTCCAAAGGACACACAGCCACCTTTTTCTTGAAATTAGGAGTTACCCCTTTTATTGCTCTTTCTGGAAATTTGAGAAGCTTCTTTTGTATTTCTTCCCTTTTTTGTTTGTTTGTTTTGTTCTCTTCTCATTCTGTTTCTTGCTTAATTATTTTACATGGATGGTTTTGGCTATTTGGAGAACATTATGATTTGACCAACTTTCCACTTCTTCCTTTCAAGAGCAGCAGTAGGTTTCATTTCCAGGCGTTTTGTTCACGAATAGCTTTCCCAAGCAACTTTTCTTTTGTCTTTAATAAAAACCTAGATGCAATACCTCTGGCAGTATCATTGTATAGAAAACCCATTTAGAGTGTGCAGGAGATCAACATTTTATTACTCAATCAAAAGTGTGTTAGACAGCCTGGAGAAACCAGGAAAGACTCTCATGTAGGAGCTTTAAGTCTTGGTCCCACATGTAGCACTAAGTGAGAGATGCAGAGAGACAGTAAAAGGGAAATGCAGAGGAAGCAGAGGCATTACCAGAATATTAGAACAGCCTTCGTAAATTAAAAATTAATATTGCCAATTCGTAAATCTCTTTAAGAATAATGTTTTTGTTAGTTACAGAAAAACTGGGGAAATGGAGTAATGGTTTTATAGATTTCAAATCTGAAGTAATAAGTTTTCATCAAAATCAGGAAATACCTTAACACATCCTTCCCAGGCATTTCTCATGTATTGTCATTAGCCCAGGTTAGCAGAGGGTTTTTCCCTTTGATTGGAGAGGAAGCTAGCTTGGCTGTTGCTAATTGTGTTATTAACTGCCAGAAAGCTGCTAGTAGGGATGTAATTTTTATTTTCCTTTTTAACAAAATGCATGTGTTACGGGTGTGGCAGTATTTAAATCCTCCTTTATTGCTCAAAATTTATAACGTGATAAACTCTGTCCCCATGTGTAGAGCATTATCCTCCTTTGCAGCACAATAATCTTGTTGCTCTCTATGCAGTGAGCATAGAAAACGAAGCTGATAGAGCAACAGAAGAATGCAGGCTCTTCAGTGCAAGCAGTGGAGAGTTGGGGAGCGTTAGAGGAGTTCCCAGCCAGGAGGAGACTCCATCTGTCCTGTGCTCACTCTGCTCCATCGTGGCAGTAGAGTTTGCACTGAGTGACCTCCTCCCATGCCATCCGACAGCCACTGCAGATCACATTCATGCAACATGGCAGTCACGAGGAGTACTCAGTGCTGGGATCATGAATGTTTCTCATGCCTTACATGGGGTGGCTGCTGTAAGACAGTACTGTTCATTTTCAACCATCAAGGGATGCTACATTCCCACCAAGGTATACTTCTCAAGCTTTTTTACCTCAATTACCACCCTATTCTAAACATACTTTCAAGGAATGATTAAAACCTACCATCTCCCAGCTTTGTTAGACATCCATTTATATACCTTATGGTAGCAGTCTGAGTCCAGCTTGCATCAGGACCTGAATGTACCCATCAAGAACATCATTCTATGCTGCCACTAGACACAAGGTTTCATGGACTCCATCCAGATAAAGGTACCTGCAGCAACCTAAATGTAATAATTCTGCTTTTGTTGCTCTTTGAAACTTTTAGAATTGGGCTTCTATACCTGCAAGATGCTCCATTGGTTACTCTGTGATAAAATGGTTTGTTGTTTCTCTGATGTTCTATACATTTCCTTCAGTTCAATATTTGTCAGAAGTGTTGGTGAGACTTGCAGTGAAGTATTTTGCACTTCAGGTGGTTGACAGTGGAATACTTAGAGCATGAGTACAGCACTGCATTTGTTCCCTTCATCTGGCAGCTGTAACTGTAGCTCCTGGGAATTTTCAGCTATACTGCTGTCCAGATAGCTGCTGTCAATCCCAGGGCAAAGGGCAATGATCCAGGTGCTCTTCCAATCCACTTGTTCTGCATTACTGGGAACTTACTGTGCTTGTCGTGAAGATAGGAGTTTTATTTCTTCCTTTTTGTAAAATCCACAGGCTAAGCTGGATATAGAAGAATCCCAGTCAGTTATCTTTGCTTGTGGTCAAGCATTTTTGCCACTGGTAAGGGTTGGCAAGGGACCCTCAGTCATTGAAGCCCGTTTGCGGTCTAGAACCTTTTGCTTTCTGCGGAGTCTTGTGTTGGGTATGTTGTATGCAGCTGACACTGTTTGTGTTTCTGCACCTTACTGAGCTGTCCTGCTCTGTAGTCAAAAGCTTTCCTGCGAGCCAGGGCGTGTTTTGGTACTAACTGTGCCCCAGCAGCTGAACCCACCACCTCTTGGCCAGGTGGGCTGAACTGTGTGCATGTGGTAGAATCATAGAATGGTAAGGTTGGAAGGGACCTCAAAGCTCATCTAGTCCCAACCCCCTGCCATAGGCAGGGACACCTCCCACTAGTACAGGTCACTCAAGGCCTCCTCCAGCCTGGCCTTGAACACCTCCAAGGAGGGTGCATCCACAGCCTCCCTAGGCAACCTGTGCCAGTGTCTCACCACCCTCACTGCAAACAACTTCCTCCTACCATCTAGTCTAAATCTTCCCTCTGCCACTCCAAACCCATTGCCCCTTGTCCTTTCCTTGCAAGACCTTGTCAATAGTCCCTCCCCAGCTTTCCTGTAGGTCCCCTTCACATATTGGAAGGCTACTATAAGGTCTCTTTGAAGCCTTCTCCAAGCTGACGAGCCTCAGCATACTCCCTATCCCAACTGAGTCAGCTTCGGAGGCCTTTGAAGTGTGCATCCCAGGGATGGGGAACTCCTTGCCTTTTTTGTTTGTTCTCCTCCTTTCCTGTGCCTCCTGCTTTACCATCACCTGCTGAACATGTTTGGTAACAGTCATTTGCCTGTTTTTACTGCCTTTCTCTGTGTTCTCATCATCCCTTAATGTAATTTAGTTTGAATTTTTAGTTGTTTGGAATTTTTAAATCTCTTAATCAGTCCCCTCTGACAAAGAGGCCTGTGAGAGTTTTTGGCATAGTTATGAAATACTGCAACTGCAAAGAGAATTCATACCTGCCTTTTTTTTTTTTTTTTAAAGTACTTGATTTTGAGAACCGCTATATTCTTGTTCTACTGTGAATTCCAGAAGACAAAGAACATATATTTCCTTTTTTGATTCTCTTGAAACCTCTACACTTTTTAACAGTTTTAATAAGCGTGCAGGGTATATGTTTGGTTAGAAGTAATTAGAGGGCCTCATATGTATTACTGCTTCTGTATGTTCTACCACCTCCTGATCAGGCTTATCAGCTGTCACAAACCCTTGCTGACTGGTGTAATGGAGGAGTAATTAA
>VWYK01016868.1:0-48433 GCA_013399775.1 Semnornis frantzii | reverse complement strand
GGGCGCGGCGGGGCTCCGCGTGTGGGCACGAAAGCTGTGGGGCGTGGAAGGTTCCCAGCTGAGTGAGGCGCCGCTGCCGGGCTGAGCCTGGACCCCAAGCTGAGGGAATGGGATCCTTCGGTAACGGGGAGGTGGAGGCTGCTCCCTAGCCCCGCAGGATCACCGGCGCTTCCCGAGAGCTGCCGACTGCTCCAGTGTGCTTTGGGCTGTGCCGTTGCACCGGGCTGAGGCACTGGAGTTTGTCACACCGAGCCCGGCATCCCGCTGTTCTGGCACACTTGGCGGTGGCCGTGACGGCTGGGTGGGTGAGCCCGGGGAGCGGCGCGGAGGTGGTGCGCTGGAAGGTGAAACGGGAGCGCAGCGATTCTGCTGGTGGCCTTACTCGGCGGTCCTGGCAGAAGGCTCTGTGAGGACTGAGGCTCGTCCGATGTGGTGGGATCACTTTGTCACGTAGGAAACGACAGCTTCCCGCTTCATCGGAGCAGACCCAACCGGGGAGCATGTGCTCGGTGAGCTGCTGGAGCCGCCTGCGTTTTCACTTTGAATTGCCAGTTTCCGGTGTGATTCTAGCAGAGTTGACTTTTTCTCTTCAACCTCTATAGCTGCTGTCGCTTTTAAGCTTTAAAACCCATCAAAGCCAGTGCAAGTTTGCACTAGCAAGGAGCTTACTTTGCCTTTTCTTGGTAGGAGGTAGCTTTCTGAAGACATGGTACTGTAAGACATTCATTTAGCCCTCAAAGGCAGGCTGCAAAACCACTCCAACTCTTCCTCCTCTTCTGGAGTCCTTTTCTTCCAGCGTAACTGTCTCTTAGAGCTGGGCTTGTGGCATCTGCCTTGTATTGCAGCCAAACTGGAACGTAAAGCCAGACTTCAAACTAGAGCAGAGCAGATTTAGATTGGATGTTAGGAACAAGTTCTGCACCCTGAGGGTGCTGGAACACTGCAACAGGTTGCCCAGGGAGGTGGTCGGAGCCCATCCCTGGAGATACTCAAGGTGAGGCTGGACAGGGCTCTGGGCAACCTGATCTAGTGGAGGATGTTCCTGCTGACGGCAGAGGAGTTTGGACAAGATGATCTTTGGAGGTTCCTTCCAGCCCAGACCATTCAGTGATTCTGTAAATGCCTGGGGAGGAATCGTTTGCAGAACTGTTTCTTGCGAGTTCAGTCTGCTTCTTTAGTCCTCCCCCTTCTCAAGAGAACAGCCCGACTGCCTTCTCTTTTTCTGGGAGGAGTTGTGTTCAAGCAGACTTTCTGGTTTTGTGCCTGGGGGCTTCAGGGCTTCCTTTAGCAAAAACAAAACAAAGGCATTTCAGAGAGCTCCGAGTAGGTACTGGAAGATAATTTTGTCTGCAGCATCAGTATCCGTGAAAATCCTGTTAACTCAGAGTGGAACTAGGTGTCGGCTCACTTTGGAACTCTTGTTTTCCCGGTGGATGGTTTGAAATGGATTTGCTTTAACACCTCTGGGTGTTCCGGTCTGGAACAGTACAAAACAGGAACAATGTTCTGCACTCCTCTGCGGGGATTCCTTCTGCCTGCTGCTAAAAGAGGGCCGTCTGGTCAGGGAAGGTGTGCAGTATGTGTAGCTATGTCTAGTTAGAGTATGCGTGTGTGTAGCTGTGTCTGCTTGGTAGTGTGTGCACTGCGTGTAGCTGTGTCTTCTTGGTAGTGCGTGCAGTGTGTGTAGCTGTGTCCACTTGGTAGTGCACAGTGTATAAGGCCTGCAGTACCTACTGCCAGCTAGGGACTCTGGGATTCCTCCCTGCTGTGCCTTTGCTGGCACTGTGGGCAGCCCTGTTTCTGTGCCCCACTCTTCCCCCTTGCTGCTCCTCTGTGTGGGGAAGGGAGAAAAGCAGGAGGGATGTGTTGGGCTTGCAAGTGTGAGGTAGTGAGGGAGATACTGCAGGTGTACCTGGGAAATCTGGAGCCCATCCAAAGAGCTGGCATGCATGTGTGTGGAGCAGGGAGGCAGCATCCTTGCTGACACCCTGAAAACCTTGGGGATCAGGAACTGTGCGTGGGACACTACTACTCCCTGAAAGGAGGCTGCAGTGAGCTGAGGTTGGGCTCTTCTCCCTAGTCTCAGGTGATAGGAGAGGAAGTGTCCTGAAATTGTGCCAGTGGAGTCTGAGGTTGCAGGTGAGGAAAAATTTCTTTGCTGCAGGAGTGATCAGGGATTTGGCACAGGCTGCCCAAGGAGATGGTAGAGTGCCCATGCCTGGAGTGGTTTCAGAACCATGCGGCCATGATGGCTGGGTTGCTGGTTGGACTGGATGATCTCTGAGGGCTTCTGCAACCCAAACCATTCTGTGATTCTGTCCTGTCTCAGCTGACTCCAGGGCTCTGCTGGGCTGTCAGATTGCAAGCAGTGAGCACTAAGCTATAGGCACAGTAAAAGCTTTCCCTGAGTCATCCTCATCTCCTTTATTTGCCAGTGGCTTTGGACGTGCTGACAGAGGTAACAAAAAAAAATACTTCAGGTTGGCATCATTCGTACAGTACTTTGTTCTGGAGGAGAGGAAGAAGAGGCCTGTGCTGGGGAGAGTCCATTCCCTATGTCTTCCAGAAGGATGCAGCCTGTGCCTTGTCACTCCTCCCCATTCTCCCCTCCCACCCCTGCCCTGCTCATATATCTAGACTTCATTATTTTTAGACCTGAAGGCATGTTTGGGTAAGGTCATTTCTTGCTCTGAGCAGATCCTGGGTGAAACTGTCTGTTGAAGTAAGGAACTACTGCCTGGCCTGCAGCAGTGGTTTTCAGACTTAGCTCCATGGAGCAGTCAGTCACCTGTGGAGAGGAGGTGAAGACCCCCAAGAGGAGCACTCCTTCCTTTCTGTCTCAGAATGCATCAATTCACTCAGCTGGGAATTTGACAGCTTGCAAAACAGGGGGAGGTTGACCGATAGGTTGGATTGCCCTACAGAGAGGTCCAGAGTATTTAAGATGAAAGATTGATGCTGTTGGATGTCTCTGAGTAAGTTCCATGGTTGATCAGCCCTGTGTTTCTGTGTATTCCGCCCTGCCTGGGCTCATCTTGGTTTAGCCTGGAGAAGAGAAGGCTTGAGCAGGGCTTAGTTTTAGTCTCCAACCCCTGCTAGGCCACTGTCAGCAAGATGAACCCTGACAGTGGCCTAGCAAGAAGGCGGACCCAGACTTGGTGGGAGAACGAGGGACATGGATTGGAACAGAAGGGATTCAGGTTGGACACAGCAGAGCTGTGCTCTGTGTGATGGAAGTCAAGTGCTGGAAGCTGGTGGCTGCAGAGATTCTATGGTCACCTTCATTGGAGTGTTAGGGGATCAAAGTGGATGGGCAGCCTCTGGTAGCTGATCCTGCTCTGAGTAGGTCCCTCAGAGTAATTCAGGTTGTAATCATTTGCTTAGTTTCTTCTGAAATTTCCTTTTGCTGCAGGAGGATGAGCTGTTCTCAGATGATTCTTGGTGTAGCTGAGTGGGTGATCTCTTGGAGAGGTTAGTGCTCCTGAGAAGTTGGTTCCATTGTGTGCAGGAGACACTCCTGTTTCGGCAAGTTTCTGTGATGATGGAAAAGAGAGAATAGTAAAATAGCCCCAAAACCCTTTGTTGCTTTATCTTTTTCACTGCAGTCTGAAGACTGCTCGCTGGGAGCTGCAGGGGGTGAGGGGAGCACTGCAGGAGCTCCTTGTGTCCTTGTTTTCTCTTGTTAATCAGTAGTGAGGGGTGCAGCAGCTGATGGGGTGGAGCATGCTTGCCACTGGATTGTGGCATCAGCCTGGGCCTGCGGCACAGCGTGGAAGGGAGCCTGGCTGCTCTCCTGCCACACCCATTGCCAGCCCTTGCAGACAGACAGCCTGACTTTGGCCCTGCTGAGTTGGGCCTTGGTGCCATGGTGCGTGAGGTCAGCTGTGACACCCCAAATGAGTGGAGCCTTTTATGCTCTGAGGACTCAGGTGTAGTCCTAAATGGACAGTAGTTATCAATTTCACAGAATGGGTTGGGCTGGAAGTGACCTCCAAAGGTCATCTTGTCTAACCCCCCCTGCAGTCAGCAAGGACATCCTCCACTAGATCAGGTTGCCCAGAGCCCTGTCCAGCCTCACTTTGAATATCTCCGGGGATGGAGCCCCAACCACCTCCCTGGCCAACCTTTCTTCTGCACCAGCATGTTAGAATGTGTGGCTTTGAGGCTTGTCTTGGAATTCTGCTTTGTTCTGTGATGTTCCACAGACCAGGAAGCCTTTACCAAGTTTACCTAGTAGTGGTGGTGGTTGATGGAATGTTGGACCACTCTTGAAGCGTGTCAGTCCCTGCAAGACCTTCTTCCTCTGCAGCAATTCACATTCTGCTTTGCTGGCTCGTGCTAGTTTGCATTGGCATTTTCAGAATGTGGAGGACCTTCCACAAATGCAGGTCTGCCATGCTTAAAGTTAGTGGCTAGCAGCGAGATAACATGTGTCCAGGTCTGCTCCAGCTGCAAACACAGCTGCTGGCTGAAACAATTCTATGGCCCTCCTGCATGCTGCAGAGATGTGCTAGCCCCCTGCCCCAAACTGCACTGGTAAGACTGCACTACAAATGCTGGGTTCGGTTTTGGGTCCCTCACTCCAAGAAGGATGCCTAGGGGCTGAAGCAGGTCCAGAGAAGGACGATGAAGCTGGAGATGGGTCTGGAGAACAGGGCTAGTGAGGAGCAGCTGGGGGAGCTGGAGGTATTTACTCTGAAGGAAACTATGGGGAGACCTCATTGCTCTCTACAGCTTCCTGAAAGGAGGTTGGAGCCAGGTGGGGTTGGTCTCTTCTCCCAAGAAAAAAACAATGGGACAAGAGGAAACAGCTTCAGGTTGATCCTTAGGAGGTTTAAGTTGGACATGAGGAACAATTTCTTCCCCTTGAGGGTTGTCAAGGCCTGGCCCTGGCTGCCCAGGGGAGTGGTGCAGTCCCCATCCCTGGCGAGGTTTCAGTCATGGAGTTGTGCTGAGGGCCATGGTTTAGTGGTGCCCTGGCACTGCTGGGTCCATGATTGGACCTGATGATATCAGAGTTCTTTGCAAACTAAACAATTCTGTGTTTCAAGAACTATGATCTGTTTGTGTGTCAGCAGGAGACTTTCTGCTTTTGCCAAGTAAAAAGATGGGTTTTCCTCAAGTTCTGCCTCTGAGTGGCTCTGCTGATGCTCCTGTAGAAGGAAGATAGATTTATGGTGCAGTAGACTGACAGCCGTCATAGTTTCTTGTTTGTTGAAGGAAGCCCTAAGAAGTTGTTCACCCAGACAGGACCTTTTGGAGAAACAGGATTTCTAAGGACTGTCCTCCACTTAGCAGCTGTGGGCAGTCTCAGTGTGTTTGTGCTGGCCTTTCATCCTCAGAGTTAAGCTAGAGAAGGGAAAAGAATGATAGGAACTCCTAAGCTGGGACAGTGGAAATGATTTTGTGGGTTCAGAGTTTGTGGCCCCATCTGCTTGATGGCAGTGTGAGCCTGGTCTGAGTCAAAATCACTTGAGGCCGTGGGAGGGCTTCGTTCTCTTCTAGTCCTCCTGTTCTTTCATCTGTGGCATTACTGCTCTCTAAATCATGCAGCTTCACATGGTAAGCTTCACATGTGCCAAAGCAGATGAGGCAGTGGTTGTCCCTGTCCTGGGCCAGCATGGCTTGTGACACAGGACACCTGGTGGAGGAACCTATAGGGAAACAGGGAGAGAGCCTTCGGGATGCCTCTGGATTTCCAGTCCCTTGGCTGGGATCTGCAGATTGTCACCTCTGGAAAGCATCCTGGTTTGTACCTTGGGCAAGTTCAGAGCTAAGTGACCGGTGTGCTTCAGTCCGAGTGACAGAGCAGCTGACAGTCAGCTCCTGTTAAGCAAAAAGCTTGCAACTTATCTGCTGTGGTACCATGGAAGGGACACTTCTTAGTGTGGCCTGTGGGTGATGTCACAGCTGAAGAGACCCTTGCAGACAATCCATGCTGAGACATCTTGTTTGCAGTGAAGGAGATCAGGTTGGAGCAGTGAGTGCAAGGCAGCTCCAGGGAGAAGTTCTTGGGATGTGGGACTGTCAGATGGTGTCGCTCCCTTTGCTGCTTGTTCTCCCAATGTCTGTGGGTTGTGACCTCATGCTGGAACAGCTACAGGAACCCCCAAAGGCTGTAATGAACCGTCAAAGTGTTTCATAACCAAGTCTGGTCTTTCACAGCAAGCTTGGGTGCAGAGGTGAGATGTGTCCTGTTCTATCCAGAGAAACATTCTGGCCAGCTGTGGGGAGCTGTGCTTGCTGGTGCTCTGTGCACACTCCAAGTGGTTGGTGCTTTCTGCTGATGCTTTGTTCTGTGTTGCAGCTGCAGGTGAGGAGCCATGGGGGACAAGCCTATCTGGGAGCAGATCGGGTCCAGCTTTGTCCAACATTACTACCAGCTCTTTGATGCAGACAGGACTCAGTTAGGAGCAATTTATGTGAGTACCAACAGGGGCTGGATCTTGCTCCTTTGCCCTCCCTAGGGCTCCTGGTTTGATATGTGAGATGTAGAGGGTGGGATTGTGGGTTTTATCCTGACCCCAGGATGCCAGTCAATGCTGTCACTCACTCAGCTTTTCTTTATTGCATTGCTTTTGTTTCACTTCTCTTTGGAGCTTTGTCTGCTTTAGCTGTTGGCAGACTGGTAAACCCCCCCACACCTTGGCTGTTGACAGTGGCCCATAGAGGGGGCTGATGATGATCCTGCGGGGAAAATACTCTAACCTTAGTTTGCTGTTAATTGGCAGGAATTTGCTTGGATCACAGAATGTTAGGGGTTGGAAGGGACCTCCAAAGATCATCCAGTCAAACCCCCTGCTAGGGCAGGTCACACAGGAACACATCCAGGAGGGTCTGGAAGCTCTACAGACTAGGAGACTCCACAACCCCTCTGGGCAGCCTGCTCCAGGACCCTCATAGTGACAAAGTTTTCCATCCCGTTCCCGTGGCACCTCCTCTGCTCCAGCTGGCTCCCAGTGCCCCTTGTGCTGTCCTTGGCCATCCCTGAGCCGAGCCTGGCTCCATCTCTGCACATCTTTAGCAGCAGCAATGAGGGCAGCCCTCAGGCTCCTCTGCTCCAAGCGCCAGCTCCCTCAGCCTGGCCTCGCAGGAGATGTTCCACTCCCTGCAGCAGCTTGGGGACTCTGTGCTGGACTCACTGAAGCAGTTCCCTGAAGTCCTTCTTGTGTGGTGGGATTTCAGTCCTACTATGCGTTTAGTAGTTGTTCCAGGTGTTCTGTGGATCTCAGCTGCATTAATCCTCAGAGCATCCAAATAGATTGAAATTTTTGACCCCAGTTTTGACTGGAATAAAAAAAACTTTCTTTAAAAAAAAAATTCAGTTTAGATGAGTCATGAGAAAGAAATTCTTCCCCATGAGGATGGCAAGGTGCTGGAACAGGTTGCTCAAAGAAGGTCCAGGGCTGGAAGTGTTGAAAGCTGGGGTGGATGGGGCCTTGAGCAACCTGATGTAGTGGGAATTGTCCCTGCTCAGGGTATGGGGAGTGGAACTAGATGGTCTTTGAGGTTCCTTCCCACCCAACCCATTTTGTGAGTCTGTGACAAAATGTATTTAAAAATTAGAAAGTTATTTTTGCTCCTTATCTGGGGCAAAGTAGATTTGGCTTCCAAAATTAAACTTTTAAGTAGCAAACTCAAGGAATATCAGGTTCTAGTTTTAGGGGAAGACTCCAGAAGATGCAAAGTGTTCCTTGTGTGATGTTGCTCTTTGATGGTAAGGAATGCTTTTGGGTGCCCGAGGCACTTCAAGAAGACACTGCAGTTTCAGCAGCCCTCCAGCATCACAGCCTGTTTTGCTGACCTGCTCATCTGCTGAATGAACTGTATGAGGGTTTGCCAAGCTCTTGAGGGTTGGAACTGTTGCTTGAGCACAGACACACCCCTCCTTGTACCCCTGCTCTGTCTACCAGCACTGCCAGCAGCTGCTCTGTAGATGGTTGTGTATTTGCCATCTGCTGGGTTGTTGCCTTATCTTGTAGAAGCTGTGTACAGAGAGCCTCTAAAGCAAGAAAAACAAGAAGCCTGTGTTCAACCAACAGCTCCAAATACAAAGGCACTCAGCTTCTGTCATGTTGTTGCCAAAGCTTGCTGAATCCTTAGAAAGCTGCTGCTAAGTGGAGGCTAATTGAAATTCCTGGAACCATGGAGTTGTTCCACACAGTGCCCTCCTGGGCCTTTTCCACCTTGGGCTCTCTCTGCCTTTCATCACCCAATGGAGATACCTATGCACATGTGGTCAGCGTTGTGTGATGGTCTGCGGAGATCCGAATCTGTGGAGGACGGGACCCTGTCTTGTACGGCTAAAATCCATCAGGGCCACAACTTGCCTAAATTTAGAGGAAGTTCTACAGAAATTTGTTTTCTCTGATGAGCTTTCTGGTGGATGAGAAACTGGAGATGAGCTGGCACTGAGTGCTGCCAGCCCAGCCCCAGCCCTACCTCGGGCTGGTCCCCGTCAGCATGGGCAGCAGGGGCAAGAAGGGGATTCTGCCCCTCTGCTGAGACACCCCCTGCAGTGCTGGGGCAGCTCTGGAGTCCTCAGCATAGCACAGACAGGGACCTGCTGGAGCAGGGCCAGAGAAGGCCACAGCAGTGCTGGCAGGGCTGGAAGGGCTGTGTTGTGAGGCCAGGCTGGGAGAGTTAAGGATGTTCAGCCTGAAGAGGAGGAGGCTCCAGCGACACCTCCTGGTGGCCTTGCAGTGCTGGAAGAGACTCCCAAGAAAGCTGGGGACAGCCTTTGGAGCAGGTCCTGTTGTGGCAGGCCAAGGGGGGGTGGTTTGAACTGAGAAAGGGAGATTGAGAGTGGCAAACTTTAGCACTGAGGGTGGGGAGAGCCTGATCCAGGCTGTCCGGAGAGGTGGGAACTGCCCCACAGCTGGCACCACCATAGGTGAGGTTGTTTGTGGCTGTGAGCAGCCTTCTCTGGCTGCAGGTGTCCCTGCTGACTTCAGGGAGTTGGACTGGGTGCCCTTTAAGNGGTTTGAACTGAGAAAGGGAGATTGAGAGTGGCAAACTTTAGCACTGAGGGTGGGGAGAGCCTGATCCAGGCTGTCCGGAGAGGTGGGAACTGCCCCACAGCTGGCACCACCATAGGTGAGGTTGTTTGTGGCTGTGAGCAGCCTTCTCTGGCTGCAGGTGTCCCTGCTGACTTCAGGGAGTTGGACTGGGTGCCCTTTAAGAGTCCCTTCCCACCCAAGGCAGTGTGAGAGTTGATGAGCTTCTTGCCTTCAGAGAGCTTTAGAAGCAAACATCTACAGAGTGAGGAAGGGTAGCAGGGAGCTCTTGGATCTGTCTTTCATTCCTGTGTCTGCTTCCACTGCAAAGTCCAGTCCTTCAGGGGTGTTTTCCAAGTCTGAGCTTTTGTCACCTGTTTCAGCCCAGTCCCTTTTGCTGTGATTTGTCTGATTTAGGTGAGTTGAGTACAAGGTTTTCCAGTTCTGCTCCTGCAGTTGCTCTGTAGGCAGAAGCTGTGGTCACTTCTTTCCTTCACTTTGGTTGTGTGGCTACTTACAATGAGACTCTTTCAGTATTTCATGGCAATTTCTCATCTGCAAGGGTCTGGGGATAGAGGAGGCCTTTCTTTTTGTTTTGGAAGCAGTTGCTCCCAGGACGTTGGTGCAGCAAGTGGCTGTGGGGGTGACCTGTGGCAGAGAGCCTGGTGAACATTAGTGTTGGGTTCAGTGTCTTTCAGGAAGAGCATATTTCCTCACCAGCTTCATCACTGGTCCTCTGCTGCTCTTTAAAACATCAGGAGGGTCCTGCACCACTGCTTATCTACTGCTTGCTAAGGTGGGCTCAGAAAGGCAGGTTCTGAATCCCCACTGTTTTGGGGACTTGCCATCATTTGAAGGCTGTAGTCTTCAAGGATAACCATAACTTGGCTGCTCCAGTGAGCAACAGGATTTGTGTCCTGTAAAATGTAAGCGGTGTCAGCCAGGTGACCTGCACTGTGACTTTAGGTGACACGTTTCCTCTTAAAAGGAACACAAGAAACATGCCCCTGGTCAGGAGGAGACTGCATTCAGGGGCTCTTGGTGCTCATGGCTGTGCCTGACCCTAAAGGCTTTACACTGTTGTCCCTGGTCCCCTTTGGCTCCTACTACATTCTGTTGTTCCTGCCGAGGATGCTTTTGGAATGCTTGAGACTCTTGTGCAAGTCCAGCACAACAGGTGTGGCTGGAAGGAGAGCTTTTTGATATGCTGTTGGTCAGAAACAGGACCTGGAATATCTATCACGCAGCACACAAAGGAAGTTCTTTGGAATCTACCAGGTTCTGCCGAGGCATTCAGAGCTTCAGTGAGAGTTGAAGGCAGCATGGGAAAGAGCAGGGAGTTACCTGTCAGGTACTCAGACTCAAAAAGGTGGATGGAGCTGTGACAAGGGTGCACAAGAACTTGGACATTCAGGTGAAAGGTGAAGGTGTTGCGTGGAGATGGCAGCAGCCAGAACCGAAGTTAAACTGAAGTCTTTTTCCATGGTTTTGAATGGGGTTTGAGTGGGCAGAGCTGTGTTAGCAACAGGATATTGTGACTCTGGATCAAACAGAACATCAAAGTGGGAGAGGAAGGTTCTTGCCTCTTGATATTGCCCCTGACACAGCATCCTCAGAGCATGCTCCTCCTACACTTGGAAGAACTTCTAGGCCGAAGCACCTCTGTCACTTCATGCCGCACAGGACAGCCAGTTAGAAAACCTCTAGAGACACATTCTGCCCCTCTGGAGGTGAGGAGGGTATGCAAATCAGTGTCTGAGAGGAGAAAACGCTGGAGACAGAACTCATCTTGTCACATTTCTTCCTGTGTTTTTGTCTCTACATGCTTGGCTTCTGTCCCTGGGATTGTGGTTTTGGTGTCCTGTATGTTTTCCCTGAAAACTAAGTCTGCCCCAGGGACTTCTCTGCCGGCAGAATCGGAATACTGCAATGCAGTCTGCTGAATGTCTACCTGAGTATTCCACAATTTTTGAGTTTGTGGTTTCTTTCCATTTCTCTGAGGTAGTTTACAAAGAGATGGATTATAAGGACCTATGCCAAGTAAACAAAGTTTCCAGTAATGTAGAACTTTTCTCAGGACAGTTGATTTTTCAAATGGAGAGTTGCTTAGAGATTGCTCATAGGTTAATGACTCTCTCTTTTCCCTCCCCCACAGATTGATGCCTCATGCCTTACATGGGAAGGACAGCAGTTCCAGGGCAAGGCAGCCATCGTGGAAAAGCTCTCTGTGAGTCTGGAACCCTTACCAAGTGCTTAGGGAAACTGCTGCAGACTAGCAGTTAACTGCTTCTGAAGATTCTGTTGACTTCAAGCAGCTTAAAACCCTTGAAGATTCCAGCTTTTGGTCTTCAGAAGTGTGCCTTCATTCAGTGTTGCACCAGTGGCTCTGCTGGGGGACTGTTAATTGCCTCTGTTAGTTTGCAGGGTTGCTTGGTGGCTGCAGTTGCATCTGACATTACTGATTCTCATTGTGAAAGCCTAGGTCCTGAGCTGCCCTTGTGATATAGAGAAAGGAAAGGTGCTTTTTTTGTTCTTTTAAAGCATGCCAAGGGTGCAGCCACAGCAAACCTGTGATTTGAATCTCCCTGGGGAAGAGGGTAAATTTGTTGTGACAAGGAGCAGTTTGCTGATGGATGAACTGCAAATAAATCACCTGGTTGAGAACCCAGCTTAGCCTCAGTGCAGCACTTGGCAGCTGTTATCAGCACTTCAGTGCTTTGAAACCAGCATTTCCTCTTCAGCGAGTCAGAGGAAAACATTTCCTGCTGCACAGACGCTGAAGCTCTGCCTGTTAATGTGGTGAAACTGGGAGAAGCTTTGCCTTCCACAGAGTCACAGAATGCAGTGGGTTAGAAGGGACCCTCAAAAGTACAATCCCCTGCAGACAGCGGGTACACCTCCAACCAGAGCAGGCTGCCCAGGAACACATCAAGTTTGACCTTGAATGTCTCCAGGGATGGAACCTCAAGCACCTCCCTGGGCAGCCTGTGCCAGTCTCTCCCCACCCTCACTGTGCACAACTTCCTCACGATGCCCAACCTCACTCTGCCCTGCTCCAGTTCCAAACCATTGCCCTCAGCCTATCCCCACAGGCCCTTCTGAACAGTCCCTCCACAGCCTGCTTGGAGGTCCCCTGCAGATACTAAAATGCAGCTCTAAGGTGTCCCTGGAGCCTTCTGCTCTCCAGGTTGAGCAGCCCCAACTCTTCCAGCCTAGACAGTGCCAGCGCTGCATTGGTGTGACAGAGCTCTGTCACCCAGGTACTTGATGCTCATCATTTGGGGTCGTCCCTGTTTTGAACGTGGTCTCAGCTGGAAGAGGAATTCCACCCCAGTGTCTGGTTTTCCTCAAGGGGTGTTCCTTGCAGTGTGAACTCAGCCACACTTGCATCTGCTACATGAGCAGGGAAGGCTTTTTCTTTTCAGTGCCTATGCTTCTTGGTCTCCACCTCCTGCTCTTTTTCCCCTGCTCCTGGCCGCTCTATGGCAGAAATGGTGCCTGCTGCTGTGCAGCTTCTCCTTAGGTGCTGTTAGCAGAGAAACAGGGATTTCAAGTCCTCAATACCAGTTCTTGCTCAGCCATCTTGCCTTTGTTTTCATGGCCACTTTGGCAAAGAAGCAAATTTGGAGTTGTTCAGTAAACAATCTTCTAGCACTGTTCAGAGCACAGCAGCTTTGTGCATCCTGCCTGTCCAGGCTGCAGGTTCATCTGAACTGAAGCTCTTTGGGCAGTGTCATTAGGCTAGGAAAAGCTGATGCTTCATGTCTATGTCTTGGTGTTTGAAAACCACAACTGTTGTTTTCTACCCTGCCAGAGTTCAGGACTTCCCAGGTCTTTCTAGCAGTTTCCTTTCTCCCGAGTTCAGGGGAGGCTCCAAAGCTGCTGAGGGGCCTGGAGCAGCTCTGTGAGGAGCAAAGGCTGAGAGCCCTGGGGCTGAAAGCCTGCAGGAGAGCGGCCCCAGAAGGCATCTGAGCAATGCTCAGCAGGAGCTAAAGGACCTGTGGGGGGCAGGAGGATGGGGCCAGACTCTTGTCAGTGGTGCCCAGGGACAGGACAAGGGGCAGTGGGCACAAACTGGCACCCAGGAGGTTCTGCTTGAGCATGACAAGAAAACTGTTTGGTGTGAGGTTGCTGGAGGCCTGGAGCAGGCTGCCCAGAGAAGTTGTGGAGTCTCCTTCTCTGCAGAACTTCCACCCTGCTCTGGCCACTGTGATCCTGAGCAAGCTGCTGTGGGTGCCCTGCTGGAGCAGAGAGTTTAGTCTGGGTGATCCTCAGAGGTCCCTTCCAACCCCACCATGCTGGGGTTCCATGAGTAGTGTCGAGTTGCAACAGCTCCCCACGCAGTGCAACCAAAGTAGCCCAACACTTAAAATGTTGGATTTGCTGCATCTTTGTTTTTCTAGGTAAAGAACACAGTGACTCTGTCTTTCCTTATTTTCTTCTTTTTTTTTTTTTCATTGCAGAGCCTCCCTTTCCAAAAAATCCAGCACAGCATCACAGCACAAGATCACCAACCTACACCTGACAGCTGTATACTCAGTATGGTAGTGGGACAGCTGAAGGTAAACTCTTTCCATTGCAGGTTAACAACTGCTCACTTAGCTTTTTGCAGGGTTCTAAGCCAGGCAGTCTCTGTAAACATTCCAATGCCTCTTGGATGGGGAAGGAGCACTGGTGAGCTTGCACTGGGCTGGCATCCTTCTGCTGTTGAGGACTGGCATCAAACTACTCATCCCGCCAGATAACAAGCACTGCATAGAACAGCAGTCAGTGGGTAGTTGTGTGTTCTGCCATGCAAGGAACCCTGCTCTTACTCTGCATAGGAAGCACTACCCAGGCTCTGGAAGCACCAACATGTCCTTCACTCTGCTGCAGGAAGGTCTCGGCATCCTTGCTGCATTTAAAAGCATCGTTCTTGGCCAGGCACATCTGTCTGAGTGTGGTGTGTGCTGCAAGCTCTGCCTCCAGCTGTGGCTGGGCTTCGCTGGGTAGCTGCCAGCCCTTCAGTGAGCCTGTGCTGTTCCTCTGTCACAGCACACAGTGCAATCTTGGTGCTAATGCAGGCCAGTACCTCTGTGGTCAGAACTGGGTCAGCAATGGGGGTGTTGCTTCTGATCTCAACGACTGCTGAAAGAGTTCCTTCCTAGGAAGGAATTAGGTTATTTGTGATGACATTGCTGTTTGTGTTCTGCTGCTGACCTGCATGGACATACTCAGCCTTCTGCTCTTCTGAGGAAATTGTGGCCCTGCTGTACTTAGATCTAACTTGCTGGAGTTCTAGCAAGTTAGATCTAGTTCTTAGATCTAACTTGCTTGCACTACTTGGCAGTGAAAGAAATGGCCCCGGAAGCTTTAAAAAATAGCCTGTGGAGTCAGCTGCAGGCAGGACGTGCTCTGGGTGGCAGTGTTTGTCTGCAAGGTGTGGCTTCACATGGTGTTACAGTGAGCAGCTTGTCAGGGTTTGGTCTAACCCTGCTCTCCAGTCAGTCTTTGGAGTTACTTCAACCCAATTTCTTTTAAATAGGTGCTGAGGTTTCCCTTTCCAGGTGACTCAGGATGGCCTCTCTAGCATCAGAGCAGCCCAGCTGCTGCTGCCTGGACTGTTCACTGAGCAAACAGGACTGAATGTTTGCCTCTGCTTCCTTAGCTCCTCTCCTTACTCATTTGGGGCTGGGCAGTTGAGCAGAGTAGTCCTCGGGGCACTGCATCCCCCTCTGACACAGACAGCTTTGGCTCATGGAAGTTGCTCCTGCTTCTTAGCTGCAGGTTGTGTTACGGCTTGCTCACTACTGCCTGTGCACACTCTGAGGAAGGAACCACAGCAGGGAATGGAAGGCACTGAGCTGCAGGGTTGAAGTCAGACATGCCGAACTCATCTCGTGCAGAGCTGAATGCTGGGACCAGGGGCAGGCACATCTGCACCTGGTTAGGCCCAGTCCTGTCTTGAAGGTTATTGAATGATCATTAACCAGATCCTAGCCTGCAGCAATCATTGTGCTGAATCCCATGACCAGACCCCAAGTTCTCAAAGATTCTGTAAAGCTTTTTTGGCTTTTCTCATCCTTCAGTGTGGTTGTTAGGGTTGTAGGTGCAGTTAGAGCTCTCCATCAGTGCCATGGCCTGCAGCAGAATTTCTGGTTTTATCTTCTGAATTTCAACAAGCTGAAAACATTCAGAATAATTTGGAAATCCTGTGGTAGTGTGTCTGGGGACCTGGAAATGTCTAACTAGATCCAAGCATGCCTGTTGTCCTGGTCAAATCCACTCTGTTTTAAGTAGGAGATAAAACATTTTTCCACTCTTCACCCATTTGTGTCTCAAATCTTAGCCTTAAAAAGCACATTTTGATGGCTGGGAATGCTGCCTTTCAGCGAGGAAGTGTTGAGAAAGTCAGTCACCTTAGAACTTGGCTTCTTGCTTCTGCCTGGTGTGATCCTTATGAAGGTGGCCGGATGAAAAGAGCAGTGCCAGTCTGCAGCATGACCTGAATGTGAACCTGGTTGTTGTGTGTAGAGGATACTTCAGTGCCAACACCTGCGTGCTGGCAGCTACTGTAGTGCTGTTCCCTGTACCAAAGAGTAATGAGGAACAGCTAGGGTGTGGTGGCTCCATTTTTTACTTAATTTACTAAAGAAATTTCCTCTCTGCTTTGGGTCTGAACTTGTCACACAAAGAATGGTATTTGACAGTACAGAACTGACAAAAGTTAGCTCAGTCAGTAACCTGAACATAAAGACATCAATAATTTGGCATCTTGGTTATTTTGGCCATGCCACTTGAACTTTTTACTCAGTAATGAATAAGTCAGTACAAAGACACCATCAGTAAGACTGCACAGGCCATAGTAATGCAAAAGCTGATCCACAGCTGTTACAGGGCAGCACTTCTGTATTCGTAGCCTGAAAGCAAGTTTCAGTTATCTCCATCTCAAAACTGGCATGTCTTTTATAGTGCACAGAAAGGCAGGAGAGTACCTCCAAACCCAGCTGCAGGGGGTGCACTCCAGATCCCTCTGACGTGCCCTTCCTAAGAAGACATTCTAGGCATGATATCTGAATGTATGTTCTGAGACCTTAGTTCCTTAAACTAAGTGCCAGAAGCTGAACAGAACCTCCACTGAGCTGAACATATCACCTATTTCTTCCTTAAACTGGGATATTTTGATTGTGTTTGATTTTAGGGGAGAAAAGACAAACCAAAGGATAAGAATCTTCTACTCCCCCTGCATATGCTGTGGGGTGAGCTGCTACCAAGTTAGCATGAGGCCCCAGCTCTGCCTAAGAACAATTCTGAAGGAGTAATGGGTCCAAGGACGATTCCTGTCAGACTGTTTCTGTTCCTAGAGCCTTTTGCCTTAAACAGGCAGCTTTGGGATGGGTTCATTCTTTGTCCTGGAGACAATTTAACTGAGATTGTTGGAAATGGTTAATGTCTGCAGCCCAGCATGCTAACACCCACATTCCTGATTCCCAGAATGGTGGGGTTGGAAGGGACCTCTGGGGTTCATCCACTCCAAGCCCCTGCTCCAGCAGGGCACTCACAGCAGCTTGCCCAGGATCACAATGGCCAGGCAGGGCTGGAAGCTCTGCAGAGAAGGAGACTCCACAATCTCTCTGGGCAGCCTGCTCCTGGCCTCCAGCATCCTCACACCACATAACTTTCTCGTATTGCTCAGATGGAATCTCCTGGGTGCCACTTTGTGCCCATCACCCCTTGTCCTGTCCCTGGGCACCACTGACGAGAGTCTGGCCCCATTTTCCTGCCCCCCACAGCTCCTTCAGCTCTTGCTCAGCATAACTCAGCTCCCCTCTGAGGCTGCTCTTCTGCAAGCTTTCAGCCCCAGGGCTCTCAGCCTTTGCTCCTCACAGAGCTGCTCCAGGCCTCTCAGCAGCTTTGGAGCCTCCCCTGGACTCTCTCCAGCAGCTCCCTGTCTCTCCTGAACTGGGGAGCCCAGAACTGGACCGAGATCTCCACATGTGGGCTCACCAGGGCAGAAATGTAAATGAATAAAAACTCAACGTTTTTTGCAGAAGAAAAATCATCTACACTGAGGGGAGTCAACACAGCAGCCCTTTGGAGAGGATGTTGGAGGGTAATAGGACATCTAAATAGATGACTGTCCCTAGTGAGGCGCTCACTTGCTGGCAGAAGCTTTCGGTGAAAAGCACGTTCAGAAGTGAAGATAGGAAGGATCCTCTCTAATGGGTGCTGTGGTAGGTAGTGATGGCTTTATCCTTCTGCCGAGGTGGAATGAACATCTCTGCAGTAATTCCAGTTCTGTTGCCACTTGATTATTGTTCCTTTTCCTGGGTGCATGCTTGCCTCATGTAGGAGCAGTAACCTCAGCTTTCAGTATTGAGTTTGCCTTGGTGTGATGCTGCTTTACTGCTGTCCACGCAGAATGTCTTCATCATTGCCAGGCTGCTTCAGAAAGTAAACTCTTACTCCTGTCCTGCTCAGGCAGATGATGACCTAGGCTTCTAGCAAACATTTTTGTTGAAAAGTTTTCAAGGTGCCTGGGTGTGCACCAATGAAGTCTTCAGGCTAGCCCTGCACAGTGTTTAGCCCTTGGCCTTGCCTCTCCTCCTTGCAGGCCTGGTTGAGTAAAGGAGTGCTCTCTTCTGTCACTTCAGCTAGGCTGAGGAGCATGGCTGTGGCTTTCACCTCCTCGGAGCAATGTAGCTCTCCCAGAGCGTGAACTTGAAGTGCTGGTTGCAGACTTACCTGTGAATAACTAATGGATCTGTGGTGTTTCCTGGCCTTGAAAAGAGAAAGTTGCTGGGTGCTGTCGTCCTGCATGCTGTGCACTGCTTAAAGCCTGCCAGCGAGGCATGGTGTCTGCAGTAACTACCGTGCCCTTGCTTGTAAGGGAACTAGGAGCCTGCATGTCAGCCACCAGCTGCTGTGGCTGCTGCTGCTGCGGGAGCAGAACTCTCTTTGAGCAAACAAAAGGAGCAGAGCTGAGTTTTTCCACTGAGATTTGTAGCTGAATTTGGCTTCCAAAGGAGTGTTGTATCTAATGCTGTGATGTGACCTGTCGGCTGCAAGTTGAAGAGTTTGTGGTTTGGAACCCTTCAGGTCAGAAGAGATACAGAAAAACTGGAAGAGGTCAGAGAGCTGCCAAAGTGGAATCATAGAACTGTTTTCATTGGAAAAAAACTTCTAAGGTCATTGAGTCCAACTGTTAACCCGGTACTTCCAGGCCATCACTAAACCATGTGCCTCAGTGCCACATCTCCACAACTTTACTCCAGGGATGTAAACTCTATCACTGCCTTGGGCAGTCTCGTGTTTGGTTGCCAGTGTTTAGAAGCTTGTGGGGTTGAGAGAGGAGATGGGCAAGGACAGTTTGCTTGAAATGTAGTTGGAAAGCAGTTGAGTACTTCCAACAAACTCTTTTTGGTAGTGCCAGACAGTGTGACAAGGAATAGTGGTTGCAAACTGTAGCTTGGGAGGTTCAGATTAGACACAAGGAAAGCCTGGTTGGATTTTTTGGGTCTTCTGTTGTGGTGTGTTGTTTGTTTGTTTTTCTCCTTCCACCAGAAGGTTGACAACCTGAGAAGTGCTGTCTGGAGACACTGAAACCTCCATTCTTGGAGACTGGGAAGGCCACAAAGCTGTAGCTGATGCAAGGCTGCTGGTAGTCCTGCTACATGCATGAGTCTGGCCTGGAAGCAGAGCATCCTTTCAGTCTGGTTCTGTGGCTTTTTATTGCCATTTGAAACAACCTGAATTGCAGAGAGGAGGCTTTGCAGTAGAAAGGAAGCCCCTGAATTGGGTGCCTCGGCTCCCAGCTGGAACATGGATGTTGGCTTGGACAGAGCTGAATCTGGAGTGGAAAGTCAAAGCTTTCCAGTGAGGTTACCAGAGCTGTGCTGAAGATCCAAACTAAAATGGGCCAGGGTTAGCCTGTGCCTTGCAGAGCATCGCCAGTCACTCAGGTGGGGGCTGTTGCTGGACGTTAATGGGATGTGTTCGGAATCTTGGCAGCAGACTCAAAGTTGTTCAAGGGGATTGGGATCTAGTCTAGCATTTTCCCTGGTTTAAAGTCCACTGCTGCTTTGTGCTGAGAAGCTGCAACATGAACAGAGTAAACCAAGCAGTAAGGGGCTGACTTCACTGGGGGGACTCTCTGCCTGCCCCAGAGCAGACGCTGAGGGAAGAGTTACATTGCCTCCAAGCAATGTCTCCAGTCCCGAACTGCACCGCAAAAGAGAAAAGTCTCCTCAGGCCAAAGCACTGAGGGCTGCAGTGCATCAAGGCTTGGCAGAACTGAGGCAGCCCACCCTACTGGTGGGATCTTCCTTCCCAGAGTGGTTTTGCAGTCTGCTGCTACCAGTAATGCTCAAATCTACTGTGAAGGCTCTTGTCCAATGTGCAACAGACCCCATGGTGACCTGTGAGGAGGGGAGCAAAGGGAAGCTGAAAGCATACTGACTGGTTGCTGCTAGCTGTGATTAGAAGTGGTGCAAGCTGAAATGGTTCTCCCTGGGTGACTTCAGCTAAGCCATTACAAAGGAGCTGACACCAAGGTGAATTCATTCCAGCTTGGTCAAAAAGGACAGTGTTAACTGGGGCAAACTTCCATCTGCAGCAATTTGATGCTACTCAGGTTTCTTCAAGATTCCTTTTATGTCCAGAAACTTAACCAACTATCAAGCAGTAGTATGTGGAGACTCAAAGCCAGGCTGGATGAGGCCTTGAGCAACCTACTCTGGTGGGGGGTATCCCTGCCCATGACAGAGGGTTGGAACTGGTTGATTTTTAAGGTCCCTTCCACCCCAAGTCAATTCTGTGAGTATCACTAAAACAGAATAAAAACTTACCTGGAATGTAGTTGTATTTGATGGGCAGGAAAAGCTGGGAAAGGCACAAGCCTCTGGGTTTGGGGCATAGGTCACCTCTTTGGTGCATACATGCAAGGAGCTTTGCTGGGGAGAGCTAATACTGATAGCACTCCCCTGCAGTAATTGGCAGCATTGCTGTGCTGGGTGCCAGCAGCTCGATGGGTGGCTGCTTTCAGCCAGCCTCACTGCTGCATTCACACTATGCTGGCAGCTTGGGAGCCTCTGCCTGGGGGAGCCTGGACAGGATGCTGCCTGGCTTGGCAGCCTGTTGGACAGGCATTGTGTTGGCACTCACTTAAGGATTTTTCTGTGACAGTCACAGAATGGGTTGGGTTGGAAAAGCCCTCAGAGATTATCCAGTCCAGAAGCAACCCAACCCCATCAATGGCCATCAAACCATGGCTCCATGGTCAAACCGTGTGCCATGGCCACACGGTTCTGGAACACCGCCAGGCATGGGGACTCCACCACTTCTCTGGGCAGCCTGTGCCAATCCCTGATCACTACACCAGCAAAGACATTTTTCCTCCTCTCCAACCTAAGTCTCCCCTGGCACAATTCCAGGCCAGTTCCTCTCCTTCCATCACCTGAGACTAGGCAGAAGAGCCCAACCCCAGGTGGCTGCAGCCTTTTCTCAGGGAGCTTCCCTCGGCCTCCTCTTCTCCAGACTGAACAAGCCCAGCTCCCTCAGCTGCTGTGGGCACTCTGTGTGTTGATGCAGTTGCTGAAGGGTTTTGGCTCTCTGTTCCTTTCCCCGCACCTGCTGACCCTGTGCTTCCCTTGGTAGCTGCCCAGCTCTCTGCTGCTGTACAACATCAACTGCTCTTCATGGGTTCAATATCAGTTTCCTGAGAGGCCATAGCTAACCCAGGGCCCTTTTTGGTTTTCCTCTGGATCAGCACACACTAGTGAGCCTGCACTTCATCTACACCATGTCACATCCCAGGCAGCTGTCGTGAGGTTCTTGCAGGGGTTTGACACTGGGAGGCTGCTTTTCCATGCACTTGATCCTTGCAGCACCACAGCAGGCTCACTGCTTTGGGATGCAGCAGCTGCTCCTCAGGGCTGACTCATCCCACAGCCACTTACCCACTGACACAACACTGCTTCTGACTAAAGATTTTTGTAGCCTGCCTTGCTCTTCAGCCTTCTCTGCTGTTGTAGGTGGGCAGCAGCAGAACGCTGGGAACAGGCAGTCCTCTGTTCGTTGTGCTGCTCTGGTTGCTGCTCTCCAGTGTGTTTGTTTTTTGTTTTGTTTTTTTTTTTTTTGATGCATTTCCTCTCTTTTCTGAAGCTGAGTAGTGTGCTGAGAGAACAGAGCTGAAAATCCTTCCAGAATGCTGAGCTGTGTGTGCTGTGGTCAGTATCAGAGAGCTGTTCTGCTGCTTGGTGCAATGTTCTACTCAGTTTGAATTTTGATGTGTGAACTCCAGCTGATCTGGGGCCATTGGTGTTCTGAGGCTGTAAGTCCTGCATGGTGTCTGAGCAGACATAGATATTCATTAGCTGGGAGAATTCACCTCCCTCTCTTTGCTTTTGTAGCAAGGAAGTAGAAGTGGTGCAGGCACTGTAGCACCCCTAGATGAGCTGTCAGAGGCAAGAGCTGGGGCAGTGCTGCAGGGGTTCTTTGCATTCAGAACACCTCACAGCTGCAGCGAAGCTCCTGGACAGCGGCCGTGGGAAGTGCTCTGCTGCACACCAGCTGTGCCTGCTCTGAGAGAGCTCACACAACCTGCAGCACTGCCTGCACCTTTCAGGCAATGGACTTCTGGAGAAGCTCCCTCCTGTCATCAGTCCAAAGTACAGCAGCTACAAACTCATATTGGAACTCCTTGGTTCATGCTGGGTGCTGGACAAGGCCCAAAGCAAGTCTGTGGCTGCGCACTGAGGCAGGCATGGTCCTACTGGTGCTGTAGGAGGTGACTGCACGGCTGCCAGGGAGCCCAACTTCAGCTGCTGTGTCAGCATTAGTGTTGTTGGGCCCAGGGTGTTTGTGTGGAAAGCCCTGTGGAAGAGAGCCTCTGGTTGTATCACTGTCTCTGAGAGCATCTCCCAGCATGTGACATCACTGTTAGCATCAGCTGCTGATCTGCTTCTAGGAGCTTTGGTGCACTCTTCCAGAGAAAGAGCTTGCTGAACATTGTTCCCTCTCTTCCTACAGGCTGACGAAGATCCTATCATGGGATTCCACCAGATATTTCTATTAAAGAACATCAACGATGCCTGGGTTTGCACCAATGACATGTTCAGGCTAGCACTGCACAACTTCGGCTGAGTTGGAGCCCCGAGGCAGCTCTGCTTTCTGGTTTGGTTTGTTGTTTTCTCCTCCTCTTCTACTGGTATTACTCACACTCACAGAACATTCCAAATATCATACACAAAGCTGCAGAACTGCAGAGCCCGACAAGCAGGACCTGTGACCTGTCCTTCTGCTGAGTTTACATTGTCACTAGATGAGTTTCTTGTGCATGATGTTTGGAAGTTAGACCTTAGCTGCATTTGACAAGAGAAATTTGTGTTGTACCAGCATGCCTCGGAAAGAATCTGTAACACAAAGGGTTGTTGTTTGTGTAGTGACCAGATGCTCTGGAACCCAAAGACAGGAGGGAACAGCAGCCTGTGCAGCCCAGATACTGATTTGCTCAAATGTTCCAATGCTCCATTACACAATAAACCCATCGGATTTTCTTAACAGTTTAAAATGTTTTTGTGAATTGGATGTGGAGTTTGTGGTGCTGCTCACCTTGGCTAGAGCCTGCCTGCTGGGGAAATGCTTGGAGACGTAAAAATAAAACAGAGGAGGAGTTTTTGTACCAGCAAAGGCAGTCTAGGCGTGCCCTTGGCCAGACAACTTTTTCCCTCCCTCTCAGCAGGTTTTATGCCCGACTTCCCCTGCAGTGTTTCATGGTGACTGCTTGGTTTCCAGATGTTCTATTTCACTAAGGCAAATGCCTCAAGCAGTGCATGAGGATAGCCACAGTCACAGTGGCCTACACTTAATCATAGAACCATAGATTCTTCAGTTAGAAGGGACCTTAAAGCTCATCTACTCCAGGGCCCCTGCAGTCAACAGGGACATCTACAACTAGAGTAGGTTGCACAGACCCCCAAATAGCCTGGGCTTGAACACTTTAGAATGGGGTATCTGCAGCTTCTCTGGGCAACCTGCTTCAGCCCCTCACCACTCTCACAGGGAAGAATTTCTTCCTTACACGCGGTCTCCTCTCTGAGAGTTCAAAAGTTGCGTCTCTCATCCTTGCTCTCTGACAAGGAGTCCTTTCATAACGTCTCTGTGACATCTGTGGTCTTCATCCTCCAAGCTCAGCAGGCCTGCTGTGTCTTCACAGGCAGGCACACAGGAGACCAGTCCAGTACTTTCCTCCTGGGCCAGGTTCCTGCTCACTGTTGTCTTTCTAGCAACCCTTGGTTAGAGTAGTGCCACATGTGCAGTGAAGGTTTGCAGGAGGCTGGCAGTGCTGTGGCCTTCCTGAAGGTGGGGGTGTTCTACCAGCAGAGGCATTCCTTAAATGGTTCTTTCCAGCACAGGAGCAGGGTCCCACCTGATTCACCTGCAGCCCTTGCTAAATCCATTTTCAAAGGGCTTAGCACACCCTGCTGAGCTTCACTTTTCTATGTGTAGAGAACTCTTCTGAGACTGGTGATTAAAGCCTGGGATGGGTGTGTTCACTCTGGTCCCATCTCCAGTCTAGATGCTTTGGTCTTTGGATTGGCAGAGAGCTGTTTTGGAGGCAGACACACAGGCCCTCCTGGCCAGTACTGCAGCTGTCTCAGGTATCCCCTGCCTCTCGCAGGGCTGCTCTGGGGCTGCTTCTATGCTGTGAAAGTTATGCTCAACATTAAGCACTTGAAGAGGTCAACTCTTACAGGAGAGAGGTGTTTTACTATGGGCTAAGCAAAGAGCCACCTAGTGCAGCTCCAGATCTAAATGAAGTTTGGCAGAGGAGGATCTAAGAATAGTCCTGACTCATGAACCCTGCCCTGGAGAAGGACCCAGCCCATGGAGTCAGCATAGTCCCTTGCACAATGAGCTCAGCAAGCCAGGAGAGTGCTTCTCAACAGCCAGGTTCAAGGAATGATACATGTGGCAGGTGCTAAGCTTAAAAACCTATTAAAAAATCAGCTTCTTTTAGGCCATTAAAAGTTCAAAGCAGTTATCCTCTGAAATTGGTCATGGAGATCTTTTGGAGGCTCTTTGTTGTGCCCTTTGCTCCTTACCTGGAGGAGACAAACACCAGTGTCTGAATCAGCGTTGCTTAGACACTTTGGAGCCATTTTGGAGGCAGAATGTACTTGTCTCAACTCCTGGGTTTTGTACAAAACTAGGTCTAGCCCAAACTGTCGCCTCCCGAGACAGGAGGTATGTGTAAAGCCGGCCGAGGGCCGGAGGGTTTTTCCCCTCTAAACCCGTCCTTTCTGCGAGGTACCGCCTCACGGTGATGGGCCTAGTGGGCGTTCATATCGGCCGGAACACCGGGGGCCGCCGATAAAAAGGACCGCAAGGACTAGGTCCGGGGTAAGCCCCTGAGACCTGCAACGAACAGCCCCCCCTCCGCGCCTGGGCTGCTGAGGGCAGCGAGAATGAGGACGGCGGCGGTGGGAAAGCTCCCCAGGTGGGCGGGGACTAGGGCAGCCGGTGCTCACCCTGCCCGGCTCCGCCTCCGGAACCTTCGTGCCGCCAGCAGTTTCTGCCCNCTGTGCGGGCGGCGGGAAGCGGGTTGGGCCTCATGGCCTCCTCCTCCAGCATCGACATCGAGGACGCTACCCAGCACCTGCGGGACATCCTCAAGCTGGACCGACCAGCAGGTGAGAGGCCGGGGCTGGAGTGCGGAAGGCTGATGCCGGCGGGCCTAACCGGGGCGGGGCCTGGCTCTGCCCTGTTCCTGCCCTGTCCCGGGCCGGGGCTGCGGGACCTTTTTCCTCCGGTTTTCTGAGCTCTGACGTCTGTCAGGCGGCCGCGCTCCGGCCCGGTGCCGCTCGAGGCGGTGGTGGCATCGTCCTTTGCCGAGTCCATCCCGCCTAGAGCCACGGGGGTTCTGCTCGGCCCTGCCTCTCCGTCCGAGGACCCTGGGAGCCAGAGGGGAGGGTGGTACGAGCCGGGCAGAGAAACACGCCAGGTTGAGGAGCCCCACTTGTAAAAGACGGTTCTTAATGCTGAACAGAGTGGGAGCAATTCAGAGTCAGAGCTCGCTGCCATCTCTGCGTTCTGGTTGTCCAAGAGGTGTTGCCGCAGGGACCTGAGCAGCACTGAGCTCCTCGGCCCGAGTTCCCTCCTTCATTAAGTATATTTGAAGTTTTTCCCCGGTATCTCGCAGGGATCAAGGGAAGGGGCTATCAGGCCTCTCTGAGATCAGTACTACTTCTGTCCTTTCCACGAACTTCTCCCTTTCCATCTTACTTGAATCTCTTACTTTTGCTTTGAGCTCTTGCATATCTCTGCACAGAGCTCAGTGTCTGTGAAAATGGCAGTGGTGAACAGCAGCAGGTGCAGGAGCTGGCTGTGTAAAGTATGTTCCCACTCCCCTGGAGCTGAGCTTCTCTCAACCCATGTCGTAGATTTCTGAACCTACCAGAGTGTTCCAGTCAAACCTACTGAGGTTAATGGTCTGACAGAGGCTGAGATCATGCATGGCTTGCAAATAAAAACCTTAGCCTCTGGGCAGAGGCCAGGATCTGTGCCAGCATTGTGCTTCTGCTGAGGGAAAGGCAGCAATAATGTAACTTATAAGTGCCCTGGGAGTCAGCTGCCACATGTGCTGCCTTTTGCTTGGCCAAAAAGAGAAGAGATTGGATGCTGGATTGTTGTGGGAGTGGTGCAGAGGCACGTGGGGTGATGGAGCCAACCTGCAGCAAGGCAGCTGCCTTGGTTTGACCGCACACAGAAACTTCTCATTGCCCGAGGAAGTCTCTCACTTTTCTGGAGCACTTGGGTATTGCTGCCTGATTCTTTCTAGCAGAACTCAATGCAAGGCTGGGGAATGCCTCTTTCACAGGCAGTGTTGGAACCGATGTGTCCAGAGTGGGAAATGGTTGGAGTTGTTTCAGTTCTCTCAGAGCCCTTCCCCAAAGCAGCTTCTCTTGCTGGTTGAAGCAGAGGAATTACTTACTGAGTGTGGTGTCTTTGTTCTCATTTTCTTCTTGCCTTTCCTTTATACCTTCTGTCAACCTGGGTACATGAAGACAGCGCTTGAGGGGAGAGGAGGGAAATGGACAGGAAATGAAGCAGTGAGGAACTGTGGCTCTCAGCAGAAATAGTTGCCTGGGTGATGATAGATGTGAAAGAACTGGGTATAGTTGGGCTAGAAGCAGGAGCACACCTTTGTTAAAGCATCTGAGAACTCTGACAGAGTCTCTGAGCAGAAGGAAACTGGGGGACTGTGGAAGGCTTTTGAAAGAGCAGAAGTAGCCTCCTGAATTGCAGTGTGGGGCTGGGCTTGCTCTAGCTGCTGCTACAGCCTGGCTCTCCCTGCCAGATTCTCACTCCCCACAAACAAGTGTAGCTGCATTCCCGGGGTACTGTGCAGGACCAGGTACATGCAGCTCTGAGCTCCTCTGGGTGCTTTGCAGGCAGATGACATCAGACACTCCCTGTTCTGGAGAGTTTGCAGCTATCACAACAGCTCATCAGTTGTGCTATGCCAAAGCCTCCCTCCACACGGTGTTCTGCCAGCTTGGGCTAATGTCACCCACTGCTTCTGAGTCTTTGTCCTCTTGGTGCCATCCTCTCAGCATGGGGAGCTGCATGATAAACCATGGGCCTTCAGCTGGGACCATGTTATGGAAGAGTCCTGCCGTGGCTGTGGGCTGGATCCTTCAGTCTGTGCTGAAGTCTTCGCTGCTAACTGGGTGTCCCAAGGGCTCAATCCATCCCTGTAGGGTTCCTGAGGGAAGCCAGGCCAGAGCTCCTCATTCAGGGGGGTTCAGTGTCTCCACTCTGCTCCTGCTCTGTGCCGAGCTATGAATGCAATCACACTTCCTACATCTACAGTCTGGGTTAGCATTCTGAGTTCGTTCTGGTACCTGACAAATGCTGAGCCTCTGCCTTTCCTTGTGCCTCCAGGCAGACCCTCTGCCTATCCACGACCATCACTGTGGTGTTGTGTCCTTCAGTCTCTGGGGAGTGTTTCCTCCTTCCCTTCCTCCTTGACAGCAGTCCAGAGGAGAAGGCCTTAGTGTCAGGTGGTGCCAAACTCCTCAGGAGCCAGCACTGGTTGCTGGCAGCGCAGAGCCAGCTGTGTGCTGACTGCATCCAGAGCAGGGAGAGCAACAGCATGGGGAGGGGATTCTGCCCCTCTGCTCTGCTGAGCGCCCACCTTGCAGCACTCCAGATGAGGAATGTGTCATATCGCTCTTTCTGCAGTGCATGTTTTTCTGCTTTGGGTCACAAAGGGTGATTGGTAGTCGATGGAAGTAGCTGCAGCTGCACAGGCAGCCACCAAGTGCTGCTGCAGCAGACAGCACACAGATGGGTTAGTTGGGTACAGGGTCATGCTGCCCAGGCTGAAGTTTCCTTGTGTTCTGTGAGTGGTGCTGCTGTTCTCCCACAGCCAGGTGAATGTCCTGTGGCAGCACAGGCTGCTGGCTGCATGGTGCTGATGACTCTGTTGGCAGCAGGCACCTGTGAAATACTTTGGCAGAGGAAGAAGAGCTGTGGCTATATCTGCTTCTCCTGGTCTACTGCAGCCTGTTTGGCAGCAGAGCTTGCCTGGCTTTCAGAGGATGTGCCTCTTGCCCTCAGCCTCACCTTCTGGGCAGGTTTGCTCTGTGTGCTGGTAGCAGTGGAGCTCCTGGACCTGGCAGCAGCCATTTTGCCAGAGCTCAGCAGCAGTTGTTACCTGGCAACAGTACACCAGAGTCCAGTTCCCAATCCAGTGGAGACATCAGGTGAGACAGAAGGCTTCATCTGGGTTGTGCTGATGTGGAGCAGGCTTGCTGTGCAGTGGGTGTTGGCAGCTATTATCTCACTAGAGAAATGGAAGAATCTCCTTCACTCACCTGCCACACTCATCCCCTCCTAGGAGCCTTCAGAAAGCACAGAGGCCACCAGGTAACTGGTGCCGAGCCGAAGAGCTAAAGTCAGGGCACACATACCCTTCAAAGCACTGCTGAAAGCAAGCAGAAAGGGTTGCTTTATCCAAACCCCGAGTGCTGGGGGCCTGTTTGTGGCTAGCAGAGCAAGGTGCAGCTCTGGGAATGCCATGGGCACAGCTGCAGAGTTCAGAGCTCAGTTGCTCCAACACCTGCACTTGGAGGTCACTTTTGGAAAGTACCCCCAAAGACTGCAGCTGCCTACTTTGGGCTTTACAGATCTCTCTGCAGGCAGGAGGACTCAGTCAGTCTGAATGAGTGGCTTTGTCTTTCTGACCCAGGGCTCCTTGAGCTTGTAATTCTTTGTACCTGTGCCTTAGAGGTTTCTGGGCTGCTGGTGGAAAGAGAGAGCTGCGGCTTCACTTGCATGGAGAGAAGTGGATAATTTCTTACACATCCTGTTTGGAGAAGAAGCCTTTTCCCACCCCATCCAGCACACTCTGCCAGAGAGAGCAGCAGAAGCCATCTGCAGGCAGGGTGCTTGGCAGTGCTGGTGCTGCCATGGATGGTTGGTCCTGCTCTTCCCTAGGCTCAGTGAATGAGAACCAGAGGCCATTGAACTCGTACAACGGAGACCTGAACGGGCTGCTGGTGCCTGATCCTGTCGTGGCTGCTGATGGACCTTCTCTGGCCAAGTCAGTGCAGCACAGCATTGCTCTGGGAGCCCTGCAGGAGAAGCAAGTCATGTAAGTGTGGTCAAAAACAGGCTGGGCATGAGCAGAAGAGTTACAAATCAGTTCTGGCAAGGCTGGGCAGTGCTGGGGAAAGTCATGAATCCATGGTGTTGGTCAGAGTTTTTGTAGCTTTTGATGTGTGGAGGTTGCCACAGGAACTGAAGGGGTATTCAGCCTGGAGAGGAGAAGGCTCCAGGGGGACCTTAGAGCTGCTTTCTAATACCTGAAGGGATTCTGCAGGAGGGCTTCAGAGGGGCTTTTCCTGAGGGTGTCTAGAGGCAGGCCGAGGGGGAATGGTTTGAAGCTGAGAGAGAGCAGGGTTAGAGTGGAGCTGAGGAAGGAGCTCTTCAGTGTGAGGGTGGTGAGACTCTGGAATAGGCTGCCCAGGGAGGTTGTGGCTGCCTTCTCCCTGGGGGTGTTCAGGGTTGGATGAGGCCTTGAGCAGCCCAGTCTAGTTGAGAGGTGTCCCTGCCCATGGCAGGGTGCTTGGAGGAGATGATCTCTGAGGTCTCTTTCTACCTATGCCAATCTGTGATGTGGTGCTGAGGGACATGGGTTAGCACCAGACTTGAACTTGATGATCTTTAAGGTCTTCTCCAACCCAAACCATTCCATGATAGCAGTAGAGGTGTTCAGAAATCAGGGAACAGGCCTGGGGGCAGGTGAGTGGAGGTAAGTGGGCAGGGCTCTGAGAGCTCTGCTGTTCTCATCTAGACCTCCAGCTGAGCTCCTTTAGGGCCTCGAGTTACCTGAGGGGTATCTCACCAGCTGCCGGTGCAGTAGGAGGTTGCATTCATCCAAGTATTTCTGTCCACATCACTTAAAAGAGGACAAATCATCCTGAGCTGGACTGTCTCTAACTCCTGGTGGAGCTGTGCCTGTCCAGTGCTGTGCTTTGCCTGCTCAAACACACCCTGCAGGGGTGAAATGCTTAGGCTCTGTCATGGGAGCCACAGAGCTGCTGTGCGCTTGGCTCCCTGTGCTGTTGTGATGAGCTGTGTGGTGTCTCTGCCAGCAGCTAGGAGGCTGTGAGCAGCACACACTGTGGGCTGGCCTTCTTGCCCCTTCCAGGCTTGGCTTAGGCCAGGCTGCTTGAACCAAAGGTGGGTCTGTGCTCCACTGTCCCTGTCAGGGTCTGAGCTGGGCAGACCAGAACTTCGGCACTTTCTCACCCACAGGTGTAACCCACAGCTGAAAGCAGTTGGAGTTGTTCGGTTCAGAGCTCCGAGGGGTATACACTGAGGCTGCCAATGGCAGGGAGCTAAGGTCTGATTTGTTGTTTTTCCCCTTGATTTTCTGACCAGCTGCCTCTCAGGTGATGACAGCTCCACTTGTGTGGTGATATCAGCAAAAGATGTGGAGGTCGTGGCCAGCAGTGACTCCAGCATCACCAGTAAGGCCAGAGGGAGTAACAAGGTGAGGAGCAAGAGAAGGCACAGCTCTATCTCTTCTTCAGTCACATCAGCTCCTGCTTGAGTGATTTAAACAGCAATTACTTATTTTTCCCATTTTATAGGGTACTTGTCCTTAGGCAGGAGTTTGTCAAAGAACTTGATACAGGGTAGAAGAGTTGCAGTGGTGCTCTGGAGCTGATAGTTGCTGTGACTCAAGAGTCTGGCCAAGTTATCCTCTTGTTCAAGAATGAGCTGTAGGATCCTGGGAAAGTGCCCTTCCTTCACAAACAAGCTGCTGCTGCAGATTCTTCCTTGCCTGGGAGATCTTTGCTATGGAGTGAAGGTTGCTCTCCAGAAGGTTCTACCCAGCAGGTCATTGCTGCACAAGGACCAACATGCTGAGCTGTGCACTGAGACTACAGCAGAGCAGTGGGATGTGCTCAGAACAAACACCAGAGAGCTCTGCTCTTCATCCTCTGCCTTTCCCCATTCTGTGCCCTGGTGGCAATGGCTGAAGGGGTCGCAGGGACAGTGAGTGGCTGCTGTGTCCTGGCGCAAGGGAGCAGCGCTGCCAGAATTGCCGTTATGCTGTGCTGGGCAGGGAGACAAAGCTCTGCCCCCTGGGGAGCTGCAATCACAAAAAAACAGCACCCGTGCAGCAAAGGGTCCCCTTTGGAGGGGCTGAGGACAAGGACCTGGGAGTGCTGGTGGACAGGAGGACGACCATGAGCCAGCAATGTGCCCTTGTGGCCAAGAGGGCCAAAGGCATCCTGGGGTGCATCAAAAAGAGTGTGGCCTGCAAATCAAGGGAGGTTCCCTGGTGAGGCTGCAGCTGGAGGGCTGGGTCCAGTTCTGGGTTCTCTCGCTAAAGAAGGACAGGGACTTGCTAGAGATAGTCCAGGAAAGGGCTACAGAGATGCTGAGGGGACTGGAACATCTCTGTAGCGAGGGCTGAGGGGCTTGAGGCTGTTTAGTCTGGAGGAGAGCAGCCTGAGCCAGCTGAGGCTGATGAGGTCATCAATGCTGAGCAATACTTAACAGGGAAATGTCAGGAAGAAGGGACCAAGCTTTGTTTAGTGGTGCCCAGTGACAGGACAAGGGACAATGAGTACAAAGTGGAAGGTGCATCTGAACATGAGGAGTAACTTCTGGAATTGAAAGGTGATAGACCTCTGGAGCAGGCTGCCCAGAGAGGTGCTGGAGTCTCCATCTCTAGAGACTTTCCAACCCACCTGGACATGATCATAGGATCTTGATCTTCTCTAGGTGTCCCTGTCTTGGCAGGACGGTTGGACCCAGTGACCTCCAGAGGTCCCTTCCAACTCCACCATGCTGTGATACTCAGTGAGCTGCATTCCTTCCTGCAACAGAAGGAACCACTTCTCTACCTGCAGAGCCCTGAGTGCCCAGGGCTCTGCTAGCGGGCATCCAGCATGCTGCTCTGCCAGCTGCTGCTCAGTGTAGTTTGCTGTTAAACATCACAGACCTTCCCTGGAAGAACTGGAATGATTGCCAGGTGTGTCCCAGGGGAAAGTGGATTCCACATTTCTCATGTTTGGTTTTCTCTCTCCTGGGCAGGTGAAAATAAAGCCTGTGGCCAGATATGACTGGGAGCAGAAATACTACTATGGCAATCTGATAGCTGTCTCAAACTCCTACCTGGCTTATACCATCAGAGGTGAGATGCTTTATGTCCTGTGTGTGATTTGTGTGCTTCTGCTCTCTGGATCTCCAAAAGGGCAAAGTTTGCACTGGAGGAAGGTAACTGGGAGAAACTGAACAACATCTGCCAGCACCCAGATCAGAGTGAGGGTGAAGCTGCAGTAGTGGGGAGAGAAGAGGTGGATGTGTAGGAGAGTTTTCATTTGGAGTAAGAATTCCAGACTGCTTTGGGTGGGAAGGGACTTTGCAAGGCCATCCAGTCCAACCCCCTGAGCTCAGCAGGGACATCTGCAGCCCGAGCAGTTTGGGGCTCAGACCCCCAGGCAACCTCACCTGCAGTGGTGCCAGCCATGGGGCAACTCCCACCTCTCTGGGCAACCTGGGCCAGGTTCTCCCCACCCTCAGTGCCAAACATTTCTCCCTTCTCTCCACTCTCAATCTCCCTCTCTCAGTTCAAACCATCTCCCCTTGGCCTGCCACAACAGGACCTGCTCCGAAGGCTGTCCCCAGCTTTCTTGGAGTCCTTTCCAGCACTGCAAGGCCACCAGAGGGAGCCTTCTCCTCTCCAGGCTGAACACCCCTGACTCTCCCAGACTGGCCTCACAGCAGAGCCCTTCCAACCTTGCCAGCACTGCTGTGGCCTCCTCTGCCCTGTTCCAGCAGGCCCCTGTCTGTGCTGTGCTGAGCTGCCCCAGCACTGCAGGAGGGGTCTCAGCAGAGCTCAACAGAAGGATAGAATCCCCTCCCTGTCCCTGCTGCCCACATTGCTGGAGATCAGCCGAGGGCAGTGCTCTTTGTGTTCCATGTTCCCCTTACAGAAGGTGCCATGGAACCCCGTGCCTCAGTGCCTGCTTTTCTCTAGTTGCTGGTAATGAAATTGCCACTCAATTGATGCTTGGTGGCTGGAGGGCAGTGTTGGAGGTTTGGTAGCTGGGGATAAAGATTTAGGCCTTTTAGTGAAGGCTTCTCTCCTGAGAACAGTTCTGGGAATTAGCAGAAGTCAACTTCTGTTTTCTTTTAAAGTAGAAAAGTTGCAGAGTTCAAGAATCAGAAGATGTGGGGAACTGAACTTGCCCCAGACCAAGCCCTTTTTACTGCTGCTGATGCAGCCTTCTGCACCAAACCCAGAGCTGCAGTGGATGTTTGAGAACTGCCCTGGGAATGTGACATCTGCTGATAGGGGCTTTCAGAGTGCTGCCAGTGAGGGCTGATGGCAGTATGGGTACAGGAGCCAGCACTGGCTGCTGGCAGCCCATAGCCAGCTGTGTACTAGCTGCAGCCAGAGCAGGGAGAGCAGCAGCACAGGGAGGGGATTCTGCCCCTCTGCTCTGCTCAGACCTCACCTGCAGCACTGCCTCCACCTCTGGTCTCCCAGCACAAGAAGGACCTGGAGCTGCTGGAGAGGGTCCAGAGGAGGCCACCAAGATGAACAGAAGACTGGAGAAGCTCTGCTGTGAGGCCAGGCTGGGAGAGTTTAGGCTGTTGAGCCTGGAGAAGAGAAGGCTCCAGGGAGACCTTAGAGCAACCTGCAGTAGCTGAAGAGGCTCCAGGAGAGCTGGGGAGGGACTTTGGACAAGGACTGGGAGTGCCAGGATGAAGGACAATGGCTTTGAACTGGGATAGGGGAGAGTGAGAGTAGAGAGGAGGAAGAAATCGTTGGCAGTGAAGAGTGGGGAGAGACTGGCACAGGTTGCCCAGGAAGGCTGTGGCTGCCCCCTCCAGAGGTGTTCAAGGCCTGGTTGGATGAGGCCTTGAGCAACTTGGGCTCATGGGAGGTGTCCCTGCCCATGGCAGGGGCTTGGCCCTGGATGATCTTTGAGGTCACTTCCAACCAAATCCATTCCATGAGTCTATGGAGGTGACAGGCTGATGGCAGGACAAAGGCAGTCCTGTAGGGATGCCAGGAGGCTGCCAGGTGACCTCTCCTGTCTCCCCCAGGTGCCATGGTGCGGGTGATGAGCATCAGCACAGCCGAGCGGATCTTGCTGAAGGGCTTTGCGGGCGGCGTGGCAGACCTGGCCTTTGCTCACCTCAACTCCACTCAGCTGGCCTGCCTGGATGAGGCTGGGAACCTTTTTGTGTGGCGCCTGGCCATGGAGAAGGACAAGATCCAGTATCTTTGCAAAGTGTGCCCCACAGCAGGGCCCCTGCTGCTGTGAGCAGTCTGCTCCTGGCAGCTGCTCTTGTGGCTGGCCCAGAGAAGCAGCTTGCAGGGGGAAAAGAGCCATGGGAAATGGCCCGTGGTTCACCATTCCAGAGTGTCAAATCAGGCAGCCCCTGTCTGTAACCAACATAAGTGGTACCTGAAGTCACACCTCCTCTGTCATTCCAGCAGTGACACCTCGGTGCTTCTGGGCAAGGCAGATGTAGTCAGTGGCAAGTGCCAGGCTGTGCCTTGCACATGGGCAGGGGCTCCTTGTCCATGGGACCAAGCTTTCTGCTCACCTTTGCCTGCTTTTTAGCTGGTTTTCTCTTTCTTTTCTGGAGAAGAGAATGCAACGCTTCCCTCCTGCTTCCTGTCTTCCTTCGCAATCTGTCATCCTTCTGTTGGTCCTGAGATTCGTTGCCAATGTTGGGTTCGTTGCCCTAAACCTTTTTCTTTCTGCTACCAGGGGTGAGTGCTCAGGCTCTTGGGAAGCTTCTCAGTCTGTGCAGTCTGTTGTCTTAGCTGCTTCATTTCAATTCATAGAATCACAGAATGGGTTGGGTTGGAAGGAACCTCACAGACCATCCACTGCCAACCCCCTGCAATGGGCAGAAACACCTCCCACCAGCCCAACTTGCTCAAGGCTTCATCCAGCCTGGCCTTCAACACCTCCAGGGTGGGGGCAACCACAGCCTCCCCTGGGCAACCTGTGCCAGCGTCTCGCTGTGAAGAATTTCTTTCCAATATCCATCTGAAGTCTCCCCTCTTTGTTTGAAACCATCACACCTTGGCCTGTCACCACACTCCCTTATGAAAAGACTCCAGCATCTGGGCTGGACAGTCCCCTTCCCCAGTTTTCCTGTAATTCCCCAGTTGTTGAGCATTGTTTTACAAAGCTGCTGGAGCATAGGTGATTATGGTTGTCCAGGATCAGATGTGTCTGGGTGGAGCAGAGCTCTCTGCCCAGGGCCGTGCAGTAGCTCCTCTGTCTCTCCACAGCAGTGGTGTAGAGCTTGCTGCAGTTTTCTCCTCTGCCTAGAAGTCTTGTGGCTCATGCGTTCAGCTGTGGCTGTGTGCCCCTCTTGTGCCTGGCCTCCCTCTGTCTGCAGCCTGTGAGAGACAGTTGTGAGAAGCCTTTTGCTTCTGTTACTTCCCCTACCCTGCCTGTGCCCCTACTGGCCCTGCCCCTGCCCGCGCTGCCTGTGCTCTCATGGGACCTCTTTGCTGCTCTCTTCTGGAATCTATGTGACCCAAACCCTCCCAAGGTCTGATCCTATCTGACCAGGACCAGACCTGGGCAGCTTCATGCTGAGTGTCTAGCACAGCCAGAATGTTCCATGCCTTAACCGTGGTGCCAGAGAGGAAATACTGGTGAACATCAAGCGCCCTGAGGGCACCCCCTTGAATGCCTCCCGCAGGATCATCTGGTGCCCCTTCATCCCCGATGACAGCGAGGAGAGCGGTGAGGAGGGCAGCCAGACCCTGGCCTTGCTGCATGAGGACAGGGTAAGGGCAGCCTGCTCTGGACACCTTGTCCCTTGGCGTCGGAGGGAGGTAGCTGGTGAAGGAAGGAGCTGGTGTGGTTGGAGGTGGAAAGGCACTGATCCACTCTGTGCTGGGGCTCCTCATGTGGGAACTGTGGAGGAGAGTTCCTGTTGACCTTTCTGCAGCACTCAGGAGGAAGAAAAGGAATGACTTCTGCTCACCGTGACATAGCGGGCAACACCAGAAACAGTGTGAAGGGCCAGAGGCATCACCCCTCGGGCCAAGGGGAGGGGGCTTGGTGAGCAGCAGCTGCCAGTGCCAAGAGCAGTGCCTTGCACTTGTGTATGGCTGGGTGCCAGGAAAGCTCCTGGTGGCCATGTGAGGTGGAAATGGGAAGGGCTCTGTCACATCTGTGTGTCAGGAGCTAAGATAACGTGAGCAGTCCTCCACTGGCTCAACCCAGTAGCTATAGAAATGAACCTGGGTTACATTTGTCTTCCAGGCAGAGGTGTGGGATTTGGACATCATCCGAACCAACAACAGCTCCTGGCCTGTGGAAGTGCCTAGCATCAAGGAAGGCTTTATCATAGTGAAAGGTCACAGCACGGTATGGCCCTGCCTTGTCTTCCCTGCCAGCACAGAGCTGGTCTCTGCAGAGCACAACATCACAGAATCGTCTAACCTGGAAGGGACATCCAAAGGGCATCCAGTCCAAACCCGTTGCAGGCAGCAGGGACATCTCCACTAGAGCAGGTTGCCCAAAACCCTGTCCAGCCTCACCTTGATGATCTCCAGGGATGGTCCCCAACCACCTCCCTGGGCAGCCCATTGAAGTGTTCCAGCATCCCCACCGTAAAGAACCTGTTCGTAACACTCAATCTAAACATGCCCTGCTCTGGTTTGCAGCCATTGCCCCTGGTCCTGTCCCTGCAGGCCTTTGGGAACAGTCCCTCTGCATCCTTCTTGTAACCCCTTCAGGTATTGGCAGACAGCTCTAAAGTCTCCCTGGAGCCTTCTCTGAGCTGCACACCATCACCTCCATAGCAGAGCTGCTCCAACCTCCCCATAGCAGAGCTGCTCCAGCCTCTGATCATTTTCATGGCCTCTGGACCCTCTCCATGAGGTCCATGTGCTTCCTGTGCTGGGGGACCCACAACTGGACCCAGCCCTGCAGGTGAGGTCTTCCCAGAGCAGAGATCTTTCCATCTCTGCCCACACTATTTTGGATGCAATCCAGGCTGCCCTTGGCTTTCTGGGCTGCCAGTGCCCACTGGTGGCTCCTGCCCAGCTTCTCCCCCACCAGCACCCCCAAGTCCTCTGCAGGGCTGCTTTCTGTCACCTCCCCCTATCTGGGTCAACAGTGAGGATTGTTCTAGCCCAGCTGCAGGACTCTGGACTTGCTGTTGTTGAACCTCAGGAGGTTCACCTGGGCCACCTTTGCAACCTGTCCAGGTCCCTCTGGATGCCATCCTGTCCCTCTGGCACATTGACAGCACCACTCAGCTTGGTGCCAGCTGCACACTACTACTATGATGCCTCGACCCCACTGTCTATAGCAGTGATACAAATACTGAACAGCACAGGTGTCAGTGCAGACGACTTGCATTGTCCTTGGGCTAGAGTGCCTCAGGAGCTGTTAAACATCCCAGCTCCTTACCCAGCCACGCCAGCACCCACAGCCTGTGTACAGACACTGTTGGTGAGCAGCCTTTGTGTGAAGGGCTATGGGGCAGATGTAGTCACCTGCTTTGAAAATGGCTCTGGAAAGATCCTTCCTCCGTTCCCCAGGGCCTTCTCGGCATGCTAGGCTGTGTTTCATAGAATCCTAGAAGGGGTTGGGTTGGAAGTGACATCAAGGCTCATCCAGTGCCAACCCCATGCCATGGGCAGCAACCCCTTCCACCAACACAGGGTGCTAAAGACCTGATCCAACCTGCCCTTCGACACCTCCAGGGAGGGGGGAGCCTCCCTGGGCAACCTGTGCCAGTCTTTCCCCACCGTTACTGCCAACAATTTCTTCCTCCTCTCCAGTCTCCAATTTCTTCCCCTCTCCCAGTTCAAATCCAGTGCCCCTTGTCCTGACACTGCAAGCCCTTGGCAAAAGTTCCTTCCCAGCTTTCTCTCAAGTCTTCTGGGAAATGGAGCCCTTAACACTACTGGGGATTTGCATGACAAACAGAAACTGAAGCCCAAAGTCATCTTTATTATGTTTTGTATATATTATGGTTCTTATCATGTTTATTATTTTTCCTGGTTATTGTAGTTCTGTCACTGAGTTGGCAGGGCAGGAGTGCAGCTGAGCAGGTGATATTTTGGAGATAAAAGAAACAGCTGGGAAGAGTCCAAGTTCACTTCTTGAACAGGATGATGGCAAAACAACTGTGTCACTGAGGTGAAACAGCAAAGATAGTGACAAACCAGGAGATCCCCAGCAGCTTGAGCTCTGTAATCTGTTGTAGTTAAATGCGGTGTCTGGGCAAACAAAGAGCTCCCAGGTCTCCTGTGGAAGGGGTACCCACCTCGGGGTGTGTTGGAGGGCACCCTCACCTCCTGCCACTAGTCCAGTCATTCTTTGAAGAGTTCTTCCTGTGAAATTCAGAAGCTGTAGAGTGACTTCTCTGTGTGTCCTTTCTCCCCTCTGTGCAGTGCCTGAGCGAGGGAGCTCTTTCTCCAGATGGGACTGTGCTGGCCACAGCAAGCCATGATGGCTTTGTCAAGTTCTGGCAGATCTACATTGAGGGACAGGATGAGCCAAGGTAATTGGAGACCTACAACATGGAGGATCCTGCAGCAGAGAGCAGCATTTCCTCTGTCTAGGTTTCCTTGGTACAGAATCGGAGGGTCTTTGGAGTTGGAAAGGACTTTGAAGACCATCAGGTCTAACCATCCTCTTAACTCTGCCAAGTCTGGTGCTAACCCATGGCCCTCAACACCACATGTTTGAAGCACCCCCAGAGACAGGGATTCAAGCACTGGGAAGCCTGTTCCAGGCTTTGAGAACTCTTTCAAGAAGAAAGTTTCTTCCTGTGTCAAACCCAAACCTCTGCCCCTTCTTTGGACCTGCTCCACCTCATCAATGTCCTTCTTGGAGCGAGGGGCCCAAAACTGCACCCAGTGCTCATGCTGTGGCCTCAGCAGTGCCCAATACAGGGACACAATCCCTGCCCTGCTCCTGATGCCCACATGGTTGCTGATCCAGCCCAGGCTGCTGGAGCCCTTCTTGAACCAGGGTGTACCCAGGTTGCCATCTTCAGCTGCTGCCAACCAGCACCCTCAGGTCTTTTTCTGTGGGGCAGTTCCCAGGCATGGTCACCTGTAGTGGTCCTTCTCACGACATTATAAAGTGATTTGTTGCTCAGGAACTGTTGCCAAAGGTCACACAGGGTTTGGTGAACTGATGGAAGGTGCAGGAGCTCTGTGCTGTGCAAAGGCTGTGGCCAAAGTCTTTTCTGCTGCAGTAAGGACAGAAAGCTCCTCTGAGGTGTGCCTCTCAGGGCTGACTTTAAGGTCTTGCGTCGTTGTGAAGACACCAAACCAAGTGGCAGCAGGTGGCTCTGCTGGCCAGTTTGAGGGGGGGCTGTGGCCTCCTGATTTTATGGAAACCTGCACACAGCTGCTAGCTGGTGCCTGCTGTGGTAGTGTGGTCTGTAGGCAAGGGGAAATGCCTTCAGCACCCACCTCTTTCTCAGTTATGGCTCCCTGCATGCCTGAACATGTTCTCTGGTTCTTCTCTAGGTGTCTTCATGAGTGGAAGCCCCATGATGGTCGCCCTCTATCCTGCCTGCTCTTCTGTGACAACCACAAAAAACAGGACCCAGAGTAAGTGCCTGAACCTGGGCTTGGTGAGCCAAGTGAGCAGCGCCCCCTGCCTCTGCCTCCAAAAAGCTCCCTCTAACTGCTTCCTGCTGGAGTACAGCTCCAAGTGACTCCAGTTTTGAGGCAGTTCCATGCTTGAGGAAGCAATGGAACTGCTCTAAATGCTGAGTCCCTGCAGGTCTATGCTGTGCTCAGTTTTAACTGACCTGTTAGCCTCCACATTCCTGCTGCAGCTGTGTAACTAAAAAATAGCTGCTTTCACTCCCCCTTTTTATGAATGTTTGTATTAATTCTTCAGTCAGTTGTGACTTTGAAGCTCTGGAGAGCTGCAGTGTTTGCTGTCATGCAGTGGAGGCAGAGATTTTCTGACAACTTTAAGACATATTTGGGCAAAATTAACTGGGGTCATCTTGTGAGGGCATCTTCTGTATAATGTGCTTATAGGAAGGACCAGGTCTTCTTGAAGAGAAACTAATTCTTTTCTGTCTGCAGGGTTCCCTTCTGGAGATTCCTCATCACTGGAGCAGATCAGAACAGAGAACTGAAGATGTGGTGCACAGTGTCCTGGACCTGCCTGCAGACAGTCCGGTAGGTGTTGATGTGCTGACTCTCCTGAGGGGCTGGAGTTAGCTCTCAACACAAGAAGGATGTTGGAAGAAGTTGGAATGGGGCCAGAGAAGGCCACAGCATTGCTGGCAGGGCTCTGCTGTGAGGCTAGGCTGAGAGAGTTGGGATGTTCAGACTGGAGAGGGCTCCATGGAGACCACCTGGTGGCCTTGCAGTGCCAGAAGGGACTCCAAGTAAGCTGGGGACAGACTTTGGAGCAGGCCAAGGGGGCGTGGTTTGAACTGAGAGAGGAGAGAAGGCAGAAATGTTTGGCACTGAGGATGGGGAGAGCCTGGCCCAGGCTCCCCAGAGAGGTGGGAGCTGCCCCATGGCTGGCACCACTGCAGGTGAGGCTGTTCATGGCTGTGAGCAGTCTGCTCTGGCTTTCAGGGTCTCTTCCCACTCAACCAGTCTGTGGTTTACTTCGAGCCAAGCTCTCATTTTCCAGGTACCCTTTGTAGAGGGTCTCCTGCCTCAGCCTTTCCTCACTACAGAGCTGTTCCAGGCCCTTCAGCATCCCTGTAGCCCTTTGTTGGACCATCTGTTGCAAGTCCCTGTCCTCCTGCAGCCTGGGAACCCAGAACTGAACCCAGTCCTCCACCTGTGGCCAGGGCAGAGCAGATGGTGTGGATACTTCCACTGTATCCAGTGGATAGCTGGCAGCACTAGTGTTAGGTCAAAATCTGTCCTTGTCCTATGGAAATGCAGAACACAGATTACAAACCCTTAAGTCAAGTAGGGCTGAATGAGACAAACTCTTAATGAATCAGCACTGAACCTCTACCCTGATTAACAGATACTCACACACTGAGTTATCTGCAGGTCTTCCTACTGAACCTGCCTCGACCTGCAGGCCACACTCTTCTTGATGCACCCCAGGGTGCCTTTGGCCCTCTTGGCCACCAGGGCATGTTGCTGGCTCATGGTCATCCTGTACACCAGCACTCCCAAGTCCTTGTCCCCAGACCTGCCTCTGTACATAGACCCAGTAGCTCAAACTCTGCCTGAGCTACTGCCAAGCCTCTGCTTACACCTGTTCCCTCAGTTCCTTTTCTGCCAGGGACCTATGGCCTCTGGTCACATTAAAGGCCACCTTGGAATTGCTCTCTTCAGGTGAGAAGAATCTGGCCTGCAGCTCAGTGCTACTTTGACCACTTTATTCCACAGCAGAACCAAAACTTGCAGAAGGGTTGTTTTGGTCTGGATGATTTTCGGATGTCCGTCTATGGCATGGACTCTTGTCTTCCTGTGAATGTGGGATGTCCCCAGCAGCACCAAGCTACCATCTTTCATTCGAGTATTCAGAAGCTAGATCCTGCTCTGATTTGCTGGATGAATTATCTCAGCTGAAGGCAACTCTGATTTCTGCAGTGATGTTTTTGTTCTAGTGGGTGGTTGCACTTGGTTGTGGCTGTAAATTATTCAGCCTGGAGAAGAGAAGGCTGCAGTGAGACCTTAGAGCAGCCTTGCAGGACCTGAAGATGCTGCAGGAGGACTGGGGAGGGACTTTGGACAAGGGCTGGGAATGCCAGGATGAATGACAACGACTTTGAGCTGGGGGAGGGGAGACTGAGAGTGGAGATGAGTAAGAAATTCTTGGCTGTGAGGGTGGGGAGAGGCTGGCACAGGTTACCAGTGGCTCTCCTGGCCTGAGGTGTCTAAGACCAGGCTGGATGAGGCCTTGAGTGCCCTGTGCTGGTGGGAGGTGTCCCTGCCCATGGCAGGGGGTTTGCATAGGGGGTTGGATTATCCAACAGGGGGTTGGATAATCTTTGAGGTCCTTTCCAACCCAACCCATTCTAGAATTCTGTGGTGCTAAACTCCAGAATCACAGAATGGCGGGGGGCTGGAAGGGTCCTCTGGAAGTCATCTCCTCCAGCCTAGGTGGCTCTGTGACCTCCTGGAGGTGTTTGGGGTTTTTTAAAGCAGTGCAATTTCCCAGGAGTTATTCTGGTTGTGCTAACCTTCAGTCCCATCCCTTCTGTTTCCTGCCTCTAGCTTTTCTCCTGACATCTTCAGCTCCATGAGCATTCTTCCCAGCCTGAAAGTCTGCCTGGATCTCTCTGCTGAATACCTGATCCTGAGCGACGTGCAGAGAAAAGTAGGTGCTTTTTGTTCCTGCTGTGGCCTGTGTGGACACTGGAGACAGAAATGGCCTTTGATGTGTCTGCTCTGCTGCCCTGCACTGGGGTTTGCATGGCCAGAGCTAGAAATGCACTGCCTGGCCTCAGCTCTTCTCTGTGAAAAGAAACAGCCTAACAGTGCAGCTGGAGGAGCCTGAGGGCTGCTCCTCAACCTCCAGTGAAGCTCTCGCTTGGAGGAACCTTTATCCGCTGCAGTAGGATTGAGTTCCTGACCAGCACTGGCTCAGGAGTGTGCTTCCTGAGATTCTCTGGGCTGTCCTAGGAATCCTGTTCTTCCTCGGGTAATTCCCATTGCTGCAGAACTGCTGCAGCTGCTGGGCTCTGCAGTGCACACACACAGGCTCTGCTCTGGCAACCAGTGACCTGCTGTGTTTGCTTTTGTCAGGTCTTGTATGTGATGGAGCTGATGCAGAACCAAGAGGAGGGCAAAGCTTACTTCAGTTCCATCTCAGAGTTCCTTCTCACTCACCCAGTCCTAAGCTTTGGCATCCAGGCTGTGAGCCGCTGTCGGCTGAGGCACACTGAGGTACTCCCAGCAGAAGAGGAAAATGACAACTTGAGTGTGGGTAGGTGACAAAGAGCATTGGCTGCTGAAAGCCCAGAATTTTGCTCCTGGGTGGTTCTAACTTTCTCATGAAAGGTTGAGCTTTTCCCCTAAGAAAGAAGCAATGGGACAAGAGGAAATGGCCTTAGTTTGCTCCATGGGAGGTTTAGGTTGGATGTGAGGAACAATCTTTTCCCCTTGAGGGTTGTCAAGACCTGGCCCAGACTGCCCAGAGCAGTGGTGCAGTCCTCATCCCTGGAGAGGTTTCAAAGCCACTGAAATGTGGTGCTGAGGGCCATGGTTTAGTGGTGACCTGGCAGTGCTGGACTAAGGGTTGAACCTGCTGATCTTGAAGGTTTTTTCCAACCTCAGTATTTCTTTCACTGGCGGTCTGCAGGAAGTGCATCTTGTGCAGCTGCAGCATTGCAGGAAGTGCAGCGAAACTGGTGACAAGATGTGAGGGCAGTGTGGGTGGGATTTATTTTCCAAAATTCAATATCCTTTATTATTTTGATATTAATATGTTTAATCTCACTGCACTATGTATCTTTAGTCAGGTTCTTTGCATGGTCTTGAAAAGCATTACCCAAAGGAGAAGGAAGAATCTAAACCACTTAAGGAATAACTAGGTGTAATACAACAAACATTCAACCTTTAGAACTGGAAAGAGGTTCTCATGGTCAATTATACTGCTTGCACACTAGAGGGACTCGAGAAGCTCCTTTCTGCTTAAGGTGGAAGGCTTGGATTCAGCTAGAGAGTTTTACAGAGTTTTGCAAATAGGCTTTTGAATATTGACTCACAAAAGTTATATCTCCAGATCCCTGGGGCTAACTATAGTTTCCAGACAGTACCCAGACACTTGAAGGGAGTTCTGTTGGTGTCTTGAAAGCCTTCTAGATCTTCCCAGGCTCTAACTGGTGCTGGGAGAGAGTCAGACAATCTCTGAGCTGGTCCTGGTTCCTCTGGCTGGAGATTCGGCACAGAGGTTTGTAGAGGTGCAGGCAGGATGGGTTTGCAGGTGTGGAGGCAGGCGCCATGGCGCACTGGGTGAGTGAGCCTATCATGTGAAGGCACTTAATGCCTATCCTCTGGTAAACTTAGGCTAGCGTCCAAAGTGTCAGGGCTTGTTATTATGTAGCAGGTAGAGCATGGCAGGATGCAACGTCAGAATGCAATGGCAGAGAGCAATGAGGCAGAAGCACAGTAAGGCAGAGCAGGTTGTGCTTACCTGCTCATCTCTTTTTATCGATGTAGCCTGAGACTAATGGCTCCTTTGGCCACAGAGCTTACCCAGTCAGAATGGCAGTTTGCCAAACTTGACCATATTCAGTCAGGGCTTCTTTTACCATTATAGGGGAGAAGACAAACAAGTGTATAAACACACGCGGGTACCCTGTTTACAAGTTTGAAAGGAGAAAAGGAGACTGGAAGGCACCAGGCCTTTGTCTTCCTTTCCAGCAGTTTCTTCTCTCATCAGCAGAAGAGAGGGAGAGCAGAAAACATGTCTGGACAAGCCAGGACATGTTTAGGCCTATTTGACCTTCCATGACACCAGGGACCTCTGGAGGTCTCTGATCCAACCGGCTGCTTGAAGCAGGACTGTTGCTAGTGGCAGATCAGTTCACCTATGGTGTAATCTCGTGTCCTGAAGGCACTCAAACATGACACCTCTGCCTGTGTCCTATCCCAAGGTTGCGTTTCTTCCTAAGGAAAATACTCTAAACATCCAGGCTGGACCTCCCAGCCCAGGCTGCAGGCCTTGCTGCTCACCACACAGGCTCCACTGAGATGTTTCTGTTGTGAAGAAGCCTTCCAGGGTTGTGCGGACTGAAGTGAGTGCAGGTCACACTGGCTAAGGTCTGAGATGAGCTGCTTAGTGTCTGAGCCATGGTGCCATGGCTGCTGGCACTGCCCCCAGCAGAGTGCAGGGGACAGTGTCCCTGGGCAGCGTGAGGCTGAGTCTTCCCCAGCACAGGGAGGATAAGGCAACCTGGGACAGCTCCCAGCAGAGCAGGGCTTCCCCGAAAAGCTGGCAGATTGTGTTACTATTCCTGCTTGTGCTAGCAAACATCAAAGGGGTGGGCACATGGTCTGAGGAACCAGCAGGCTGCTTTTGCCTGGCACCACTGAGCTGTGCCAGGCGTGACCACAGTGAGCAGCCTGAGCTGATGGGAAAGGTGAGGTCCTGGGCTCACTCCTGACCTCCTGCCTTCCTGTTGCCCTTCTCTGGGCCTGCTCCAGTTCCTTGATGTCCTTGGAGTAACTGGCCCAAAACTGCATCCAGAGCTCAAGGTGCAACCTCAGCAGTGCCCAGTACAGGGGCACAATCCCTCCCCTGGTGCAGCTGGCCACACCACTGCTGATCCAGGCCAGGCTACTCTCTCAGCAGTGAGCCCGATGCAGACATTGGGTGAGTTCTGTGAGTGCTGTCTTGAGAGGTCTTTGCGGAGTTCTTCATTGTTTTTACAGTCAGGAAGGAGCTTGAGCCCTAGGCTGAACTTGTGTGTATCTGTCTTAGAGCACAGCCAGCACATTTGGCTTCAGCAGGCAGGAGAAGTGGCTGGCAGCTGCTCCCACCTTATCCCATGAGCTGTCTCTTCTCCTCCCTGAGGCGGCTGGATTAGGACAAAAGTGACCACCCTCACATTGAGAAGTAAAGGGAGAACGGGATATGCATTCCCTTAACGAGGTCAGTCCAGATCTGAAGAGGAGCAGTGATGAAGCTACATTGTGCTGGGTCATCTCCTGTCATGCTTTCTAGTACTTTGCCTGCAGTTGCTATTCAGCTTCATGTTTTCCTCTTGTCTCCCTTGCAGAAGGAGCCCAGGGGGCTGGGGCTGTTGAATCAGCAGCAGGCGTGCTGATAAAACTCTTCTGTGTGCACACCAAGTGAGTATGAGTGGCAGCTACCATGGGCAGCTGCCTGGGGTGTCCCAGTCTTGCACCCGCCTGTCCCAGTGTCACACCAACTCCTTTTGCTCCTGACAAACCTACTCAGACCCATAGAAACTTCCAGGTGTGATATGTTCAGTGTGGCCCTGCCAGGGAAGCAGCCTTGCAAGGTGTTGGGCCAAGCTGATATTTTGTCACTAGAAGTGACTTAGGAGTTGTGCTGGAAGACATCTCTTTGATGCCCTGGGCACCAGAAGTGGGTGCCAGAGCTGAGTGAAGGTCAGCTTCTGCTGCTCTTGTCACAGCAGGGGAAGAAAAATCTTCTAAGCCTTGGAAGTGGTGATTAATAATCAGCTGCTGTTTGTTGTTCTCAGAGCCCTGCAGGATGTGCAGATCAGATTCCAACCTCTCCACAGCCCTGACGTGAGTGCATCCATGCCTGCCCATGGCTCTCAGGAGGACTTTGGTGAGCCTTTGCGGGGCATCAGCTTGCTGGGCCTTCAAAGGTCGGGGGAGACAGGAGGGCAGCTGTGGGTGCCCCTGTGGTGTCGTTGCCTTAAGGGCTCTGATGTGGACTGGCGGAGAAGCAGGCCACTGCTGAAGGTCTGGAGCGAGCATGGAGCTTGGGGTCACAGAAACCAGGAGCAGAGTCAAAGGCACCTTCCGGGGCATGTGTGTGAGAAATGCAACCTCTGTCTCACTGGGTGGGAGAGAGACAGCAGAGCTTTGGGAGTGGAGAGACTGGGCTGTGTGGAGAGAGCTGCAGCAGCTCACTCACCACTCTGGGAGGTGGCCCTGTGTTTAGGGAAGAAGGGAACCTTGGATCTATGATCAAAACCTGCCAAGAGTCACCCCTCAGCATGCAGGGGTTTGCTCTGGCTAGGATGTTGCAGGGGTTTTGCTTGTCCTGTAGCACAGGTCCATACTTGGAGTTAAAGCTTTGGCTTTTGGGGACAGTTCCTCTAAACTGCTTTGTGCTTCTCCCTTGGAAGCCTTTCCAGACCACATGGCCGATCTCAGCACGGAAGGGCTGGGATCTGAGAAGGGATCTGTGCACGGCTCCCAGCCAGACCTGCGGCGCATCGCAGACCTGCCTGTCCTGGCAGACTTCCTGTCCCTCTCAAATGATGCCAAACCAAAGCTGATGACTCCAGATGCATTCATGACACCAAGTGCATCTCTCCAGCAGGTAACAGCTGCACTGTTACTGCTGGAGTACAAGGGGTGGGTTTGGATTTTGATTCCTTTGGGAACTGTTGTAGGCAGTGATGACTCTGGACTGTGCTAGCTGAGTGCAGAGCACAGAGAAAGCTCTGTGCATGAAACCAAGCTGAGTGGAGACTTGATGGTGCATCTGAAAAGCTGAGCTGACCCAAGCTCATGATGTGAGCCCTGGGCTCCGCTGCAAGACTGCCGGTGGAGCTCTTGTGTAGAAATCTAGATTTGCTGAATCATAGACTGAAACTGGTTTGGGTTGGAAGAGACCTTGCAAGGTCACCTAGCCTCACCCCATCCTGCACTCAGCAGGGACTCCTGCAGCCTGAGCAGGCTGCTCACAGCCACAACCAACCTCACCTGCAATGGTGCCAGCCATGGGGCAGCTCCCACCTCTCTGGGCAGCCTGGATCAGGCTCTCCCCACCCTCAGTGCCAAACATTTCTCCCTTCTTTCCACTCTCAATCTCCCTCTCTCAGTTCAAACCATCCCGCCTTGGCCTGGCACAAGAGGCCCTGCTCCAAAGGCTGTCCCCAGCTTTCTTGGAGTCCCTTCCAGCACTGCAAGGCCACCAGATGCTTTCTCTTCTGCATGCTTCTCTGTAAATAACTGTCTGGAAGCTGGGAGAGTGCTCTTGCTGGTTTACAGGTTTGTTTGGATTGGCTATAAATATGATGGAAGGAAATGTGCCATCTCTGTGTGCCCTGTCCAGACATCCTGTGGGGATGTCTGAAGTGCTCTGGTACGTAGTCAGGACAGTCCCAGATCACAGAATGCATCAGGTTGGAAGGGACCCTGAAAGAGCATCTCGTCTAACCCCTCTGCAGCAGTGTGCCAGTGTCTGCCCACCCTCACTATGCACAACTTCCTCCTGGTGTCCAACCTCACTCTGTGCTGCTCCAGTTCCAAACCATTGTCCTCAGCCTGTCCCCACAGTCCCTCCCCAGCCTGCCTGTAGGTCCCCTGCAGATCTTGGAATGCAAGTCTAAGGTCTGGATCCTTCTCTTCTCCAGGCTGCACAGCCCCAACTCTCACAGCCTGTCCCCATAGTAGAGGTGCTCCAACACTCTGAGCATCCTTGTGGCCTCCTCTGCACCCAATCAATCCAGCAGCATATTGGGCTTTTTTTAACCTCACCAATGCCCATTACAGTGGCACAATCCATGCCCTGGCTCTGCCTTCCACACTATTGCTGATCTAGGCCTGGATGGTCATGGCCTTCTTGGCACACAGTGGCTCGTCTTCAGCCACTGTTGACCTGGTTTCTGTGGGTGCTTCTTGATAGCCAGAAGCGGCAGTGGGGGCAACATAACCCCTTGTGCTGGCCAGCTGCTGGAGGAACAAGACCTGTGTATTGTGCCTTGGAGCATTCTGTCTCCATGTACCTGTAGTGCAGGACCCAAAGCCTGACCTGGCTGTGGCCTCACCGGTGACAGCCTTGCCATGACCAGCCCAGCTCAAAGACCAAAATGGAGACTAGCTGCAGCTGCAGCTCTGATGTATTCCATTTTGCTTTGAGAGAGCAACTGCTTAATAACAAGTCGCAGAACCACAGCAACATTCCAGTGGGGAAAGTCCCTCAGGAGCACCGAATCCAACCCAAAGCCCCTGCTCTGCAAGGCTCACCCTAAAGCATAGCCCCAAGCACCACATCCAAACCACCTTTAAACACAACCAGGGTTGGTGACTTCAGCACCTCCCTGGGCAACACATTACAGTGCCTGATCAGTCTTTTCCTCGTGTTCAGTCTAAACCTGCCTGGTGGCAGTTTGAGGCTGTTCCCTCTTGTTCTGTCACTAATTACCTGTGAGCAGAGACCAGCAGCAGCCTCTCCACAGCCTCCTTTCAGGTAGCTGCAGACAACCATGAGCTCTGCGCTCAGTCTCCTCTGTTCCACACTAAC
>VWYK01016867.1:0-11336 GCA_013399775.1 Semnornis frantzii | reverse complement strand
AAAAAACCAAACCCACAACAAATAAACAGTATTAGTGGAAAATATCCTTAACATGCTAAACTATGGCTCCGCTGCTCGACTGACTGGAAAATGAACAGAATTTGAAACAGGTCACATAGTGACCAACTCTATCACTGAAAATCCTCAAATAGGAACATGCTGTTGTATGAAGGAATGAAATCTGTCTTCTTTTCTTCCGTTGAATAATATCTAAAATCCACAGCCAATATTTCTACCAGCATTAAATGATGTGGGTTTGTTCTTTGGAATCTATAGGATTTGTAGACTGCATTTATTGTGTGAGTTCACTGTTGCCTGACTTCCTTTCACTCTTAAAAAGCTACAATGTGCAAAGCAGAGATTACTTACAGACATAGCTGTAAGACATAACCCTTCATCTTTGCAGAGAGTTTCCTGAAAAGGATCAGGTGAAAACAATTGTGATGCTGCCTAGGGAATTAGCTAATGTACCATGTGCGAAAATGACTCACCTTGAAACGAAGAAATGCAAAAAGCAGAGACACTGCAGTATTGCATGAAAGTGAGCTTGAGCTTAGTGAAAGGACTCTTGAACATATGTTGATATTCAGAGAGGGATGGATACAGTTCATTCACATCCATCCCAAAAATATCATGCAGCATATTGCTGAGGAAGCCGTGGGAGAAGAGCAGGCAGAAGCAACATTCGTATGCCTGCACTGGGAGCTGTGCTAGAAAGCTGGGAACTGAGTAAAGTGGCAAAAGTGGTGGTGTCACCTTCATCTGCCCTCGAGTGTATGAGCATGCTTGTGGGTCACTGTCCTTCACTGCTACCATCTCCCTTCTGCAGAAACAGAGCGTTATTACGTCCCCCTTAAGGTGGACACTTAAAGGGAAGGTCATATTGGTGATATTTGCTCTGTGTTAACTTAGAAGATAAAGAGCATAGGGTTGCTAACCTTAGGAACATGACAAGATCAAACTTGGCTTAGAAAAATGTCATGTAAATCTCCTAAACACAGTATCAAGAGACCAGAAAGTTTATGCCAGCAGCTTTGCAACAAATACTGTTAGCTGTGTTTCGTGCGAGTGTTTCATAAACAGGAAAAGGGAAAGAATCTGGCTCCAGAGAAAGAATCTTGAAAGATTTTTATATCTTTTCTGCCCTCATATAGGATGCATACTTTTACGGGTAACAATGACAAACTGTTTTACACATTCCCCAGGGATTCCTGGACATGAGTTCCTTACTATCATAAAATCATAGAATGGTAAGTTTGGAAGGGACCTCAAGTATCATCCAGTTCCAACCCCCTGCCATAGGCAGGGACACCTCCCACTAGCACAGGTCACTCAAGGCCTCGTCCAACTTGGCCTTGAACACCTCCAGGGAGGGAGCAGTCACAACCTCCCTGGGCAACCTGTTGCAGTGTCTCACCACCCTCACTGGCAAGAACTTCCTCCTAACATCCAGTCTAAATCTCCCCTCTGCCAGTTTAAACCCATTGCCCCTTGTCCTGTCATTGCAAGACCTTGTAAATAGTCCCTCCCCAGCCTTCCTGTAGGCTCCTTTCAGATACTGGAAGGCTGCTACAAAGTCTCCTGGAAACCTTCTCTTCTCCAGGCTGAAAAGCCCCAACTCTTGTAGCCTGTCCTCATAGGAGAGCTGCTGCAACCCTCTGATCATCCTTGTGGCCCTCCTCTGGACCCCCTCCAACACTTTAATGTCTTTCCTGTGCTGGGGGCTCCAGAACTGTACACAATATGAAATTATAAGGGGCAAACATTTCAGTATAAGGATATAGAATTTTATCTATATGTATTTGTAATATTACCACTCTCTTTCTTTAGCTTAAATTTAGTTCCAGAATCTCACAAAAAGGTAAATAATTTTTTAAAAAAACAGTCTAACATCCAAACTACAAAAAGTGAATTATTGAAGCTATTTGGTACTGTGACTGCAACTCTTTGAAAGTATTTTTCTGACATTTTCTAGGTTACAGAGCAGACAAACTTGCTCCTTGCTGTCAAATTCTCTACAGCTGTCCCTGATGAGAACTTTGGACCTTATATTCAAGTGAGAGCCTCCAATGGTAACCCATGTGTTTATTACGTTCAGTTTTCAGGAACATGTCAGGGCTGACACCCAGGAGTGAAATTGAAAATGCAGACACTTCCACATGGTTAAAAAAAATCACTCTCACATAACGAGGGACAGCATTCACAGATGAAATTAACTCCAAGCACTTTCAAGGTACCTAAGGTATTTGGTTTGGATGCATTTCTGTTATCTTCTTTCTGTGAACAAGTGGAAAGGAATACTGAGTGATCATGTTTGCCTTCCCTCTATCCCTATTCCAAAACACAGGTGTTGTGTATGGTATGATCTATCTGAAGTCACAAATATACATTGCCCCTTTTGTTTTTGCAGCAGCTGGGAAGAATTTGCTATGACTTCCTTTGGTCCAGTGTTCCTCAACTGACCGCAAGGCTCATGCACCAGAGAGCCTGCCATCAGGCCCTTAAAATTATTCTCTCTCCCAAAATATAGTACTCAAATTACTCCAAATGCCTTTGGTTAACTTTTAAAATTTCTTTTTATTAGGAACAAGTGCACTAAGTAGATCCCTTTTAATAGTAAAGTGGATTTGAGTTCTGGAATTTTGTTGCTTTAGCAGCTCCGATAAAGAGGAAACACCCGCAATGTGGTGATAATGTGGGAAAAGCTTCATCGTCTGCTATTTCTCACTCCTTTGCAGCATTTAAATTATGTAAGAGTCTGCTTCCATCTCGGTTTGCTGCACCACGCTTAGCAGCCTGCACGACTCTGCAGTTAATTCTTGCAGTGGCTGTAATTCCCTCTTGAAATTATTTGGCAGCTCACCCTGAAGAAAAGAGCATATCTGGAAATTGCCTTTTCTGCAGTTTCACAATGCCTGCGATTATCCAATTTAAGCCAGAGCATCACACTCAAAGGAATTGAATTTCCATATCTGACTAATAGCTCCTGCCTGCACTTCCATTTCTTGTAGGTTTTTCTTAAAGCAGCAAGTTTTGGGTACAAAATTCAGAAAAGTTTTCACTGAGGAATAATTAAACTAAAAATCAACATGAGCTCTGAGTGAAAATTGAACATTAACATTCACGCTACATCTCTCAAGGTATAAATTAGATTAAAGAGTGTTTGTTTCTGTGACATTTCTCATGCAGCTTTATACCTCCTTCAGGAAGATAATTGATTTTCAGAGTCAAATTCTCTGGCCAAAAGTAATGTCAGAACAAGCTTAATCGAAGCAATGTTTGTGAGAGACTTTGTGCACATAAGCCCCTTTTTGAAGGCATAGAAACAGACCAAAGTCTCCAAGAAGTAATCAAGTAACACTGAACTTCCCCAAAGTTCAAATAATAAAGGCCTGACATTTTGTAATATGGGAGTTTGACATCATCCTATTTTGGGGATTACTACAAGGTGTTAAGTGTTTTGTCATTCCCAATCAGATCCCCATGGTGTTATTTTCAGAAAATTTGGCTGCTGAAGTTTCTTTATGGTGTTAGAAGACAATAAGGCCAGTTTTCTTATACCACACGAAATTGCCTTGTCCTTTTCTGAGAGAGTGGTGGCTTTGCAACTGAAAGTTTTCCACAGAGTGTTGTATTGGCATTTAATGTCCTGATAGTCTTCCTAAGAGCAGACTGGGGTTTTGTGTTGGATTTGTTGAGTCTTTTAACAAATATTTTCCAGTATTGTTGAAAATCATTCAAAGACATTCAGCTTTAGGATCGTAATGGTTAATTGTTAAAGTGCCCGTGGTTTAAGACTGAAGACAGCTGTGACAATTTCTCTTTGACTTGGTATCATGATAAGGTATAATAAAACCACATCTTAAAGTAATGTCTGGCTCCTTTATTTTTTAACCCAAATTTCATATGAGATTCCTCGTTCAAATGAAAAGAAAGGAGCCATTTCTGGCAATGTCTTCTTTCACCAGCTGTGAAGAAACTAAGAATCAAATTCTTAACTCAAAGGGTGCTGGGTACATCTTGCAAAGTGCTAAGTACCTTCAGTTCCCATAGAAACTAAATGAGATCAAAGGGCACTCAGCACCTTGCTAGCGCAGACTGTTGGCTGAGGACCAGCCTAGATGTTCCTTTGCAGATGTACTACACCACTAACTGCTTTCATAAGAGTTGTAAATTTTCCATTAGATAGACAAAACTGAGGACTTCTCAAGGACACAGTACTTTAAAGCTTTCTGAAATCTCGAGGCTGAAATAACTTCTTAGATACATGTTCAGTTCATACCAAGAATAAAGGAACAATGTAGTTAGTGTGAATACCTTTGCCACACCTATTAAAAGAAATTCTTTCTTATTGGAGAGGCTTTTTTTTTCTGCAGCAGTGTTTTACATACTGGCCACGGAGGACACTGCACCAATCTGCAGAGCTATCAGAATCACAGGGAACATTTTAGCACTATGAAGCCAGCAGCAATTGTAGTGGGATGCAGATCTCATTCAGTCCTCTGTAGAGTGATTTCCTGTGTCATACTGTTATAGGATAAAAATACGTTGCTTAAAATCAAACTGAAATAAACCCCCTCTAATTCCCTGTGTACTTTTTAAGTATAGTACATATTTTTCTAGCACTTTTTCTGTATGAAATAGGAATAGATACGGGAAAAATCTCACTCAGAGTGCAGATATCCCTGCTGTATTTATGCATGCAGATGCACCCATTCTTGCTGTAATGCGTGGTCTTTATTTGCTGTGGTGTAAGGTGTCTGATCCATATTGACACCCTTTTGTCAACTCCCAGCCATTCCAGTAGCTGTGGGCATGTTATAGCATTTTAGTGAGACTTGTCTGTATCTCGACTGCTATAGTACAGACACTCACAGCTGACTAAGTCACTGTATCAGTGGAGAGAAGTACTCCAATAGGAAATTCATTCTGTTTTGAGGCTGATACTGAAATAAATAAAGAAAAACAAATAAACCCACCAACCCCCCCATCCTTATTACTTCTCATTGAGTACAAATGGTATCCAAATAGCTAACAGATATTGATAAGTATCTTACGGTTTTCTAAGACTATATTCATTCCACTTCACAGTTATCAGACAGGTGATCCAAAGCCAGCTGATGTTTTATAATGTACATGCCATTGTCTATTGGAGTGCCACTTTTAAGATGACCTGTGGGTGTATTCAGCAAAGAAGCTGCTGCCTTCTTCGAAAACCATGGATTTCACCTAGAGAGACAACCCCAACATCCCATGGGTGCTGCAGAGCAGGCTGTCTCAGCAGCTGCCACTCACATGCAGTGAGGTGCCTTCTGTGTGACAGGCAGTCTGCCCTGCAGCAAAAGATGAGAGCTACTCCTTCCTAGGAAATACTGGCTCCATAATGCAACCAGAGAAATTTAGGTTGAAAGGGACCTCCAGAGGTCACCAAACACGACCTATTGCTCAAAGCAGAGCTAATCAGAGCAGTTTTCTCAGGGCTATGTGCCACTGAGTCTTGAATGTCTCCCAGGGTGGCTACCTTCACACTCTATAGGCAATGTGCAGAATTTGACCCCTTTCATGGTAAAAATATTTTTTATTTCTAACCAGAAAAGAAACTGTCTCTTCGTCTCCTTCCAGCATGTAGTTGCAGAGAGCACTAAGTTCTCTGCTGAATCTTCTTCAGGATGAACTGACCCAGCTCGTTTACCCATTGCCCATATGTCATGTGATCCATCCAGCTCCTTGATCAGTGTGGTGATCTTTGATGCACTCATTGCAGAATACCAATTTCTTGTATTGAGGAGCCCAAATCCAGCAGCAATCCACACCTGGTCTCAACACTACCTTCCTGAACCTGCTGGCTGCTCTCCTTCCATTCTGCTTTACTGAAAGCCAAATCACTCTTTTCCTTAAGAAAAGAAATGTCCATTATGGCTTCAGGACAACATCAAAGCAGAGATAATTTTCTAGTGTTCATGTCGGTTTCAGCTTAAGTAGAAGGGATTTCTTAACATGGGTGGCAATGTCACCAAACACATACAATTTTCTAATTTGTTTCTCTACCTTTCCTGTCAGTCATACAGTTCTCATAGAGAAAAGAGATCTTACTCTTCATTCTTTTTATCTTATCTTCTTCCTTCCTCAGGATCTCTAAATTATTGGCTCCCTGAAGCATGCAGCACTCCTTCCCCATTAAAACAAATAAAAAGTAAGGTGGAATATCTCTATTGCAACATCGAGCCTTTATGAGATTTTTTTTTTCCCCCCATGTTGGATTTCATTAATAAAATCCAGTTTTAATCAAAAAAAGTTGCCAGTGTTTTCTTTTATTCCAAAACAGGACAGGATTTTGCTTCTTTAAGAAAAAAATATTAAGCGAACTGCCTTTGCAATCAGTGTAGTTCTCACCCCTCTGACACTGTTCCTTACAACATCTCAATTCATCACTCTCGACTGGCACCTCATCCATCAAGTGAGGACACACATTTTTGGTAAGCTTTAAAAACTATTATGCATGGGTCTCTTCATGTTTGTTGCAATACAAATATGAAGCAGTCCTATTCAGGAAAAAAAATAAAGTAGAACTTCCAGTAACTCCTTGTTACCTGTAAAGAAGACCACTGAATATGTTTTCAGCCTTAGGATCCAGCTCCCACAAGGCACAAAACATCTTGTTGAACTTTTAATTATGCAAGATTGTAGCTATAATTTCACAGGCATGTGTCTCTACTTTAGTCCTCTCTGCTAATGTGCTCACTGGTGGATGACTGAAGCATGCTGTGCACTGTCACAGGTAAGACTACAGTGAATGGAAGAGGACCAAGATGTGTTTCAGACCTGCCCGTGGTGCCATAGTCACAGGCTGACAAGTACTTCCCTGAGCAGTTCCAGACACAGCTTTAGAACTGACATGGTGACAAGATAACTCACAGTAAACACTTTGGGTGTAGTTGCCTTCTTTTGGAAACTATGAGAGTTTAGCGGCATAGGCATGATGACATTTGCCATTTGGTCCCGGGATCACAGAATCAGAATCATGGAATGAATCAGGTTGAAAGGGGCCCACAAAGGTCATTTTGTCCACCTCCCCTACAGTGTGCAGGGACATCCCCAACTAGGTCAGGCTGATCAATGTGAGGTCTTACTAAAGCAGAGTAAAGTGGCAAGATCACCTGTCGCAATCTGCTGGCCACGCTTCTTTTGATATAGCCTAGGATGTTATTGGCCTTCTGGGCTGCAAGTGAGCACTGTTGGCCCATGTCCAGCTTCTCGTCCACCAGCACCACAAGTCCTTTTCTGCAGAGCTGCTCCAAATTTCATCATCCCCCAAACAGTGTTGATATCTAGGATTAGCCTGACCTAGCAGTACATTACATTTTGCCTAAATGAGACTCTCCTCGGCCCACCTGCATGTGGTCATTGCTGGTGTAAATGCAATAACGTGTTAGGCTGTTATCCTCACTGATAATCAGTAGCAACAGTTGCAGCATTACTTCTGTGCTTTCTACTCATCTATTTTGTAAAGCCGGCTGGGGTTTTTTTCTCTTGTGAAAGGTAAAGAAAAAAAAGAAAGAAAACTGGGTTCACGATGTTGTTTAGTGTACTGTTATCATGTCTCACTAATTTCAAAAGAATGATTCTAAAAATAGCTCCTGATTATATCTGAACTTTTTCTTACAAGTTTGTAGTTTTTATTTGGAAATGAATTCTTTTTATCTTTATATGAACTCTTTCACATTCTTCTTGACAAATGGCTATATTTACTTACAGGTCTTCTGTAATTCACAGGTACTGGAGAGCAGCCATAGAATATCCATTTTCAAGTGTGACTACTCAAAAGGTAGAATCTGTCAGTTTCATAGGTACCAATCTGACCTCCACAGCTACTTTGCAGAGAAGTTGTTCTGCATGTGAGGCCAATTTTAAAAACAAAACCTACTAGAGAGATATGTAGCCAAGAATTTGGCCCCTGGAATGGGCAGCTGCCAAGTTTAACTCTTTGTGGCAGCTGCTGTCAGAGACGGAACAGGAAGAGAAAAGGGCACTAAAGTACAGCCTGCCAAACTAATCACAGATGGCAGTAGCACAAATGGAGGAAAATATATCTGAGCTCTGGGTGAAAAACAAGAATTACCAGTGTTTTACCCTACACAGCAGACTGTGCAAGTGGAAGGAGCTAAAATGCTAATGGAAAATGTGATGAAACATTTAATAGGGACGTCAGTCCTTTAAAAAAATTAAATCTCCACCCCAAACTTGTTTACACATCCAGTTCTGTTTTGCATTTCTTTTCATAGTGTCAGTGTTGTTTTATCTCACCAAAACATACAGGTTGAATGACAGCACAAACAAATTATGGGGCCATTATTTCCCTTCTTTGGCATTATTTCTTCTGTATTTGATGACAGGAATCATTTTAATACCTTAAAGATTTTATTGTTTTGTGACAGATCAACTAAAATATTCTCAAGGACAGTGAAAGCTCTCCTCTAAGGGTTTACATTTAGCTGGGGACATCAACTCAACATGTGCATTCCACATGTGTCTTCTGAACTGATTGGTGTTTATCATTAATGCACATCTATCCAAGCACTGTTAATTTTACTGTGCGCTTTATGGTGACTGCTTAATGAATATGATCTGCCTACATGAAGATAATTCAGCAACAAATTTGGGCAGATAGAAAGACAAAAGCTAGCCCAAAGATGCAAAGCTCACTGTCCACCTTTTCTGATACTCAAGGATAACAGATGATAGACTGAGTAAAAATCTTAGTGCTTTTGCAGTTCAGAAAAAGCGAATCTGTGAAAGGAAAGATACTCGGTGAAAATTTTCTGGATTTCCCAAGCAGAACAACAATGCTGTAGTCATAAGTGACAAAGAATAAAACTACAGAAGTTTTACAGATAGGTATGGAAACATATTTCGTCTTAGACACCTTTCTTTGTGGATGTAGGAAGTATTCCCATCACCTAACTTTAGAAAGAGATACTGACATGCTTTAAGAAATTATAAAGATAGAATGGAATGAATCATCCTCTGAAGATACCTGTCTGACTCCACCAACTATACAAGGTACTCAACTAACTTCTGCCTGGTCTCAAACTTGATTGCCAAATTTATGTGAGACAAATTTACCCTCTTAATTTTCTACCAAAGGAATTCAACTCTTTCTCAGTTTTAATCACTTTCTCACCCCTTTTCATTTGGAGAGAATCTGATCCACCTCTCTGAACATTAATGATCTGTTTTAAAACATAATTGACTGTCATATTTTTATTTGTAATTGCTGTCTTATGAATTTAAAAAAACTCACACTTTCTCCCTAGCCTAATTAGTTTGAATAGCCTACTTAATTTCACCACAGCACCACGTTCCCTAGCAACTTATTCTAACCCTGAAAGGGATTCTGGCTTATCAAAGAATATGTGTTTCTTCAGAGAAAATCAAGTCACCACTTGTGCTGCTTCAAGTTTTCTCCTAAACATTGTTCTGTCTTTCAAATCATTCTACAAAACTGTCACACAACTACTTAACTATGTCCAGCAAAAGCTATATTTCCTATACAGTAACTGTTACTACACAAGCAGATAACATGAACTTAGGGAAGCATCAGCTATAGCTAAATTGCACCGTCTAGAAAGACCAGTTCTAGTGTATTTAAGTGTGATCCTAATGAGCATATCCTGATACCTTTTGAAGACTTTTTCAACACTTCCATAGCATGTTTAATTGGTCTAACATAATGAAAAAGCATTTAAATGCAATTCAGGATGGCACTTTCCCAATAAACCTTAGATGTCTCTCTATTTCTCATTTGGTGTCCTGCAAGTGTTGGTTTTAGTTGTGACTGCCTTATGTCCATACTCAGCCTTCTGATATGTGATTTCCCTCGTGGCGTAACTACAGATGAACTCATGTATGAAAGTACCATCAAAGGCTTCCCAATGGCAATGGGAGTGTAACATTCTGTAAACAGTTAGCTTTCACCGAGGACTGGAAAGATCCTCACTGCTGCAAAGATTTGTCCACAGTGAAGATACCATAATGTATCACAGCAAACTGAAACTCTTTCCTCCCATCCCTGTGCCAGAAAGTTGACAATGCAGAGACAAGAGATGTGTTTGGTGATTAAGTGGAATGGAACAGAAGAATAACTTCTATGCCTAGAATCAAAACTGGAAACTAGAAAACCTACTTACCTCAAAATTCTGGAATCTTTTATACATGTATTCCTTCTTATTTTAACTTGTAATATAAAAACATCTACAGAAATGAACCCTAATTTAAAATGTGAAGTGAAAGTGAAGAACAGCAATAAATCAACTGACATCAAATGACATTTCATTTTACTGTTTACTGGATCCATTCTACTTTTGCTCAAAAACAAAACTTAAGGGAAAAAAATCATTGTACTAAGCATTTCTGGAAGGATACTCTTTCTCAATAGATATATTCCACAACAAAGATGATTCCTTAAGTCATTATAAATGGTATTCTATCCTCTTCTTCTTTTGCCAAGTATTAATGAAAAATAGAAGTATGCCTCCATTTTAGTCTGACTTGCTAAGACAAGAAGAGGCTTGAGGTGTTGCCCCACTGAGGATTTAGCACCAAAGAGGTAGCTCATGCTCATCCTGAAAGATGTTCTTTCAGCTACTACAGTCAGACACTGACTTCTGTGGTGAAAGCCACTGGCTAGACAGGTTTAGCAGCTGATCCCAGTTTATTCTACAAAATCCTAACAGAAATCATTATGTGCTAAGCAAATAAACTCAGCTTGTAGTTAGATTGAGGAAAGGATACAATGTTTAATTATGTTTATGTTTTATTTTAATAATGGTTTCTTCTCAAAATATAAATTTGTAAGCCAAATTTCATTGTCCCCTGTCTCTTACCGTCCCTCCCACAACAATCTCAATTCCCATCTTTCATTCTCTGTGACATCTGGGATTTTTGTAAAATGTGAAATACTTTGGAATTTATGGTTCCAACAGAATTCTCAGGCTGCTGTATTAGCATCTTCCTCTGAAAACAGCCAAATCCTGTTGCATGTAAAGTGAAGAAAAAAAAAAAGCCCTAAAATGTTTATTTTGCTCCTTCTAATGTATTTTCCAGTATTTATCCTGAATCAGATAGATTGTATCAATTATATACATATAATTGATACATAATCATAATTGATATATAATCATAGAATCAAAGAATGGTAAGGTTGGTAAGGTTGGAAGGGATCTCAAAGATCATTTACTTCCAACCCCCTGCCATAGGCAAGGACACCTCCCACTAGCACAGGTCGCCCAAGGCCTCGTCCAACCTGTTTGTCGAAGGTTTAAAGAGCTGACAGAGTG